>BOPP01000085.1:4877917-4906171 GCA_017312745.1 Gryllus bimaculatus | reverse complement strand
TAACAACAAATGGAGATCGTAAGAAATTTTCCAGATCATCCGAAATATGACCACGGACTGTAAACCAAGAATGGTGAATGTTAAGAACGAGAACGACAAAATAAAAACAACAAAAGTAGAGATCACGAAAAGATGGGAAGAATACGAAGAAGTCATATGATAAGGACTTACAAATATAGTAGTGTATAAATAGAGATCATTACGAATAAGAACCTGAGATCGAAGAAATTAATTGGGCGACAAAACAACTGAAAAATGGGAAGTCCCCGGCTGTCGATAATATTCCAATCGAACTATTTAAAGATACAGGGGAAGAAATCTTGGCGAAACGAACACAATTATGGAATGTGGGCTTGAAAATAAAACAGTGAACAACATATTTGCAATGCACTATAATTATTCTATTACCAAAGAAAGGAAACAACCGAGATGCAAATAACAACACAATTGCATGAATACCGTGTGATTCAGACAATCGGCAGAAGTCATCCCTCGGGAAAAAAATAAATTTAAAAATGTTGTTACTGTAAGCATATACTTTCTTAAGATTTTCAAAAACAATTTACATTGAAAGAAACCTCATTTTGTATCTACTCTGGAATGTTGTGTAGATTGCATTACGTCGCGTAAGCGTTAGAGTAAAGCATATCCTAAGATCATACTCACAGAAAAAGATTTCCCTTCGTTTTTAAACTCGTTTGAATGTTCCATATTATTTATATCATTGTGTCTGATATGTCACGAAAGAGTCACGTCTAAATGGTTTTGCATACTGCAATTTCTACAGATAGCATTTTTTTAGAAAATCCAGTTTTTATAAAACAAAGAAAATGGAAGGTAAAACACGCTCCAAATGCAAGTAAACATCTAGGAGTTATCCAATTGCATCATTACCCTTTATTCATTTACGTAGTCTGTATGAAATGACTCACCAGGAATTATTTATTCCTTCAAAATTATACAAATATAACAAATTTATTTTATATCAAAATAACTTACCAAGTAAGCTGGGATAAGTCGTGATTCATACTATCTTATTTCGATGCTTGTTACGGCGTTGGAGTCAGGATACAGCTCGCCAGACCGCTATTTTACCACTTTTTTAAAATTTGAAGTCGTAGGCTTCCTCGGCCAGAGTCATGTGCATAATCTTGGCTGTCCGGGTGACGCTGCGTCGAAGATTGTTGCCGACGTTTCGACCATCTTGTCGTGGTCTTACCATGTCCATACCATCTTATGTATGGGCATACCAGCCCTGAGGAAGACCACGACAAAATGGTCGAAACGTTGGCAAAACAGCCTTCGACGCGGCGTCACCCGGACAGCCAAGATGATGCATTTTTTAAAATTTGTCCGAAAGTACGAAAACATTTTTAAAATTAGCTTCGACTATTTTACTTAGGAAAAGAGATTCACCAGATGAACTCTTTAAAGCAGATATACATCGTTTTGAGATCAAAAATCGAGTTGTAGGATAAAAGAGCTCCGTTCATTTTTTACGGTATTTGACAACGGAAGACCTTAGACCAAGGTGAAGTGATAACAGAAGACCTTAGAAGTAAAATATATCTAAAATAATATGTGAGGAGATGGAATAATGCTGATATTTACACAATTAGTTCGTTTTTTTAAAAAAATATTTAAAGATCGGAATCAATATTTTGAGTAATGCATCACAAATTTTAAAATGGTATTCGAAGGAAGATATATGAAATATGTGAAAAATATAGTTATGTACTACTATTACAGACCGTTTACCTCGGTCTGGAATAGTAGTATAGAATCTCAAGTTTGATATCCGTGGAAAAATAGATTGAGATGCAAAGTGACGAACGCATAAACCGAGTGTGTGGCTTGCGTGTCCCGCAAGTACCGCCTCCTCCGTCGGGGCTGGCCGCACGACGCCGGGCCTGGCCGAGCCACCGCGCTGACAGAGGGCCCACAACGGGCGGGTGGGTGACGCAACGGCGCAGAAGAGGAAGTGGGGGAAAGCGAGGTGTTTTCGTAAATTTCACTTTACGACGCTCCTATTCGTCCGATTTGCATGATTGTCACGGCGTTGGATTCAGGAAGCATCTCGCCATCGCGCTATAAGGCCACATTTTAAATTTTTTCTCGGAAGTTTGTGAACTAATTTCAAATTCGCGTTTTTGCTAGATTTTTGGAAAAAAGTCATCGTAGCGTAAATTCTATTTTAAAAAGGCGTCAAATGCCGTTTACAGATCGAAAATCGGTGGTTGGAAATTAGTTCAGACGTTATTAGTAAAGTAAATTCCCCTGTGATAGTGCTGTGATCTATTGAATTTTCCTACAGGTATTTTTCGGTGCATTTAGCCTTAAGGATTCTCGTCAATTCGGAAGTCGTCTTGCAATCGTTCTATTCGTATTCAGAGTTCGAAGTTCTTTAGCTACCATGAAAATAAAACAGTTTCTGTTCCATAACGCAACACGTGAATAGCATAGATCACTTGTCGAGAGGGTTCTTCCTTGGAGGCTTGCTGTCGTTTGTCGTCAGCTGCAGCGTAAGCTGTGCAGGGACGCACAGAAACTGAAAATACAGTTGGGGCGCGCAATTGAAAATGGATTAAAACAATAAAATATTTGAATTTTTCAGTTAACATAAAAATTGTTTTCGGGTTTTCCCGACTCTGGGTATCTACCGGAAACACCCCTTACGCGGTCGCATAATTTTCTTTTTGCGAGCATTGGAGTTAGTAATGTAGAATGGACACATCCACCGTAAGTTATGGAAAATCATAGAATAATAAATGGGAACATAAACTGTTCACTGACAATTTATTTTTAAAAAATTCATTAAAATATGATAGCATTCACATTTCTGGCAAATATTTATATTTTTTTTACCTTAAGTCAATTTCTTAGAATTTGAGAATAATTATTACATTAAAAGTATATCTCTTTATCGATAAACCTTTGATGACTTCGACTCTAAACAACTAAAAATATCGCATGTTAGATGGCTGCCAATTGTCCACGATTTAAAAGATATTTCTGATAAATAGAATCTCAGGAGAAGTCCGTCCACATATAAAGCTGATCCAAATTCTGAAAGCCATCCCCCTGCACCATTTCATTTCACCTTTGCAAACAAGCTAACGATTAGCTGCTGCGTCGTGTAAATTTGAAATTTAATTTGATCGATTTTAAAGCACGTCAAGGAAGATTTAATTATTGAAAACAGCGACGAGATACATATTTTAATATATTCAGCACCAACGGATTTAATTAAATTTCTTGTCCACGCCCAGGTATCGTGTTTTTCACAAAAATCTAATGCATATTAAAAATATTGCTTTTTACGTCCGGCATTCTTGGAGAATATCCTTGTCCTTTTTCATCAGGAATTCAGAGTCCAACTACAATCATGTTGCGCCTGATGCCACTAATTAGAAAAAAGGAGCAATACTTTGTAGAGGGCACCTCAGTTCTCTCAGCGTAAAGCAATCTTCTATTAATTAAATGGAAATAGAAACGAGAAATTAGAGCCATCGCACGTATTCCAAAATTATGTCATGAAATGAAACAAAAATGCAAAAATTTTTGCATTTTGATTTTTAAAAAAATCTGATTAGGGTGATGGATCAGCGAGCATCCTGAATGAGACTTACTTTCGCGATATCATCAGGAGAAAATCATGTCCAAGACCCGTTGTTAGAGCAATAACATATATAAAAGGGACATTCCATCAATTACATAACAGATTAGGTGCAATAGTAAAATGGTTAAAGGTGCAATTCAATACAGTAAAATTATTACAAGTCATAAATCTTTAATAGATAGATGTCATGAAACTTTCAATTATTTGTTGAGTATTGTTTTCAGTAAGGTGGCAAACCAATATTCGTTCATTGGCAAATTTTAACTTCGTCTTCCACGAAACGTTTTATCTTAATATAATGACTCAGAAAGAAAGTTGAAGAAAGTTTTAATTGACTGACTGCCCAGACAACGTATTATTTAAAACAAGAAATGAATGTGACGTGTTAGCTGAAATACTCGTATATAGTTATTCATTTTCAAATTAGTAAATCATACAGGGTAGAAATACATGCATGGTAGTAAAAATAGTACTACGAAGTGCTAGGACAAGATGTATTTGTGATGTCCTTCGTTTCTATTCAGAGTATGACTTTACAGAATAAACCAATGAAAAAATTGTTCGTGTCTTAGTAAGTGCCGTAAACATTTCTTTATTATTATCCTCCTCCAAAGGATTCGTCTCCGAACAGATTAAATGGCCCACCGCTGGCGCGCAAGCGAAAGTAGACCGCGCCGGCCCAGGGTTCACTTGCATCCGGGAGGAGGAGGCGGCGGCTGTGGGCCCTGGTGATCTCGGCCGGCGCATTACGCGTTGTCGTAAAGTGCTCTCATGAAGCCATTAGGCGGCTGCGGGCGGGCCGCGAAACGCGATGGGTGATGGGGGCGAAGGCGGGGGCGGTGGCGGCGGCAGTAGTGGGGCCAGGGACGGTGATGAGGGCGGTGGTGGTGGTGGGGATGTCAGGGGCCGAGGGCGGGGGCAGGGCCGTGGTCGTGGAGCTGGCAGAGGCGGTGGTGGGGGCAGTGGAGGTGGCGGGGGCCGGGGCCGGGGCGAGACACATGTCTCATGAAAACAGCTGCTTGCATATTCCCGCGCAATTGTCTCTGTCACTCTCTTTGTTGATTGTGTGAGCGTGAAATTATGTCCATGAATTTGTGTGTGTTTATCAATACACAATTTCAGTCAAAACTGAAGGTAATGTTCAGGGTTTCAAATATGTTTGAGATTTAGTTTTTCAATATGAATTTATAAAAAATATGAAATATAAAAAGTGATCGGTGGATGAACATTTGAACAGCTGTAATTGAACGATAGTCCTACCCCACTTCCAAATCTCACAACATTAAAAACCTCTTTGGTAAATTAAAATCCATTCATCACATTAAAATTAATAAGTTGGAAGAAATTCTATTACGACATTTCTAATTTATTATTTACGATTCTTCAATATTTTCTTTTATGTACACTTCAATTTTAATTTATTTTTCTTAAATACAGTTTAAAAAAATAATTTTAAATTCACTAGAAATGTATTTTTACAGCCAATAAATAAATGTATGATTTGTCTATAAATATGTTCGTAGATTTCGTTCAGTAGCTTAGAGTATAATTTAAAAACAATTCGGTTGCTCAGAAGCTTCACAAGTTTGGCAAACATGATAGAAGAACACGAAAAAAGTGACCAGTTCCCCATCAGCAGACCGAGACGCGTCGAAAGCTCGCTTGCCTGAAACAGTTTAACGAAACAGGTCTTTAAGATATAGTAATTTCATCCCATAATTTACCTTTATCATGATTCCATCTGTCCATATCTACACTACATTTTTAATAAAAATAAAAATGCTATATAGATTAATATGTTTGTGCATATTTGGCTGATTTTTTTCTGTTGATGCATATTCGTGCAATTATAGGCTCATATTTTTGCATTTTTCGTTAAAAAAGAGTCTTATCTATAAAACCTTTCATAAAATATTTTTATTTGTGAGCGTTCATTGATTCGAAAGAGCTTGTCACAGATTGCGTTTTTTTGTTTTCTAAAGATTATAAAATAATGGGGCAAATATAGGATATTTCTTGATAATGTATTTTATAAATCAGTCAGAAGAAACAGAATACATACGACGTACTTTACTAAGGTGAATATTTACTTCAATTATTTCTCTCGCGAAGAAGGGTACATTGTATTATGTTTGCACAAAATACATCTATTCATTCCCAGTACACTTCTCCTAAATTTTGTCAAGAAAGGATTAAAGGGAAAATGAAATGTTGTTAATTTTAGTTGCATATTAAAGTGCATATTTAAGAATTTTTTGTTCATTAATGCATTTTTTAAAAGTGTATTTCAAGATTATTTAGCACAAACAAGCTGTCCCTAGTCGATACAAGTTCACTGACATGTGACCTCCTTATTTTAATACTTATCAAGGGAAGACTATCGTTCAACAAATATAGCACTTATAACTTCATTTCCCCCCTAATATTCAGTGATAATCCTGAAATCGTCAGACGACGAGAGAGGTTAAATGAATACCAACTGTGCACCGCTGTTGGATGAATACGGATCTGCGCCTTGCGGAACCTCTAGAGAAATTAGTGATCTAGCCCGATGTTATCTCGCGGTGCAAGCGATTTTGTGCACGAGTACGTGCCGTACGGGGACTGCCTTGTTTGTTAAGAAATGTTTGTGCGCCGGGGCGGCGTGCAGGTCGTTTTGCATGCGATGTACGCGATACCCCTAAAGCAAGCAGCGGCCCCCTTTTGCAGACGTGTTCCACTCCGCCAACCCCAAGTCCCTTGCGAGGGAAAGACTCACAGCCGCGTGCTATGTCGTAATCCGTTTTTAGATGGATTCGGATTGCCCGAGCGTTTGCTTTATGTCACGCCTTTGTTGAATGCAAACATAGACGATCTACCGAGTTCAAATTTTTGTTTTCTTTTCGAAATGACACAATGTAACAACGGAATTCAGAAGAGACGCACGCTCAACTTTGTTCCTCGTGAAAACTCATGAGAGAATGGAGATGGAAAATGATTACGCCAGACGTTTTAATAGGACTGTTGTTAATAAAATAATAAACAAGATATTGTACGTAGCAACGGGTGTTACATTAGGTAATACGTGAGGTAAATTAATTATTTTCTTCGACTTCATTGATATTGCCAATAGATCAGTATATTCACAATTTGAACGATTTAAGACTAGAAATCGGAACTGCATCGTAATGTGTTGGAAAATTACATTTTTGCCTTCCTTAAATTCAAAATCATCGCGTAAGGCGGAATATTAATTTGTGCTGAATGTATCTACTTGACTCACTAATAAACCTCAAAACAATTCTAACGTTCGCGCTGATATCCTCATTTAACATTACCAAAACCCATTCACCCCCAGATATTCTTCTGCGTCTGATTGCATGCTAAGTCGTTCATGTGCGCCATAGTTCTGTTTCCTCCTTTTCATTAAACTTTTTTCTACGTTATTTTAGTATTACGCAGTAACTTGCATAAAAATAATGAAATACTTCTAATATATGTGGGGTTAATATGTCTGCAGAGAAACAAAATACTTGAAATTCTAATAAATGAAATTAGGCAGACGCTTATTTGCTAAATTGGAAATCCTGGATTGTTTTCCATTCCCAACCCTAGCAAAGCCTCGACTTCTTAATGCCACAACCGCCTTTTGTATCTCCGTCCCCCCTCCCCCTCGCAAAATAATACCGCCGCCTGTGGCATTCTCGTTTTTACGACGCCCCTTCACCGCCCCTTCACCGCCCCTTTCCGAGCAACTGCGCCGACAAGTGCTGAGCCTTTCGCAAGCGGAGAACGCCCAAACCCACACGCTCTCCCTATTGCCGCTCGGTCGCTTTATGTGATGTTTTTTCGTCGATAGTGCATTTGGAGAAGGCGCTGCGCTAGAAAGCTGAAATAACGAAGCTTGAAATTGGGTAATTACAACGACCACCTTCTGGTGTTACGGAAACAAGCAGCAGGCAATTTGTCAGTCACTTCGGTTGAGGAAAGAAAGAAACGCTTGCGATGGCCAAATACTTGTTTAAAATCATGTAAATTCACCGATTCCCGCAAAACCGTAAAATGTGTTATGTATTTGAATGGTAAGGATTCGGAGTACCATTTTGAGAACACTCTAAATTCTCTTTGATATCTCTATGATGATTAGGACTGGTTGGTATCAGTTGATAGTTTTTTTTACGTTACTCTGATCGAGTTATGACAAGTTTGATTGTATCTATGTGAACTACGTAGGTCTGTTTGAAAGTTGCGCCTCCTATTTATTCTACTTAAATAAAATTAGTAAAGTGAAAAAATTGAATTTGCCACTATTCCTTAAAACTTATTTTACAATCTAGTGCAGTAGTAAATTTCTGCATCAATATGTGGTATCGCAGCAGTCGCTTGCAAAATGGCCGTCATCGATGTTCGTATGGGACAGCGTTGCGTAATTGGATTTTTGAATACAGGAGATGAATTGCCCACTGGCATTCATGAAAGGCTGAAAAAGTGTACAGTGATACAAAAGTGGATGTCACCCCTGTTACTTTGTCGTTGTAACAAAGTTGAAGGGTTTACGCCGTTTGCTGACGGAGAGCAGAGCGGCAGGTCGGTGACTGCAGACACTCCACGCAGTTTTCAACAAGACAATGACATCATTCGCAGTGACCATTGAGTGACTGCAGATAAATTGTGTCGCATAATTTCCCTCAATGTCATCGACTTGCAGACAGCTCAACTTGCTTTTACAGTCCTCTGCTCCCGGTTTACTTGTTCAATGTTTTTATTTTAACAATGGATACGTTACCGTGGTTAGGCTGCGAAAACTTCCCCAAAAATGTTGTAATTTATTTGTAAAAGATTCAATACATTCGGGGGTACAACTTAGAATCGCAATTACATTATATTTGATTACTAATTGCTGAAAAGTATCCTAAGTAGTCTTCCAAATGTGGGAGCAATCAATCCAGTGGTACTAATTTGTGGACACACATACTTACCATTGTAAAGAACGTTACTTTTATTCCAACACATAACTCAAAATGTCATAAATAGGTAGGTAGGTTTTTGAATACATGTGTTTGCGCTTTTTCTAAATGTGTCAGAAATGTCGGGAACATATTATGAAAATGGTAAGTAGGATGTGTGAATAAAAATATAATCAAAATAATTATTTCATTTGGTTGAGATTGTTAACAAACAGGAATGACCAGGTTGGCACTGTGTCAACCATCCAACTTGGAGAGAGCCAACGAACCCCGAATGAGATTTTTGATTAAAAATGACCGTGAAAGGAAACTTAAAACAACAACAAATAAGTCCTTGTGACAAGCAGCCCTGGTTTTGTAGATATTGGTGTGAATGGTGTGCACTACTGAAGAGAAAATATTATTCTTCAAGAGCCCAAAGAAAATCACTTTCGGAACGCCAAGCTGGTTACATTAAATTTTTTCATGACTAATCATTCATTGAGATTATTCTTAATCAAAACTATGAAATAACTAATCTTGGTTACGTTCAAGTTCTATTGCCAGCAAGGTATTTCATAGTCAGAAGTTACGAAAAAATTATAAACATTACCGAAAAGTATTTGAATTTCACTGTATTTCGGTTAAAACGACGAGAATAGAAATATTTCAATAATTGCATTAATACATTTTATAACAGAGTATCTATTAAGTTAAATTTTATTATGCAGAAATTCTTCGTGTTGATAAGTCGTCAGTCTGCAAGTACTCGCGTGTGTCTTTGATGAAGTCATAAAGAACACGTCAAGTGGATAGAGATATCCAACACGAGAACAGACCATTCGGGCACCGACATTGTGTAGTTAAAAATACGAGTTGGTGCAGTTTCGTCAGGTATTGTTCCAGGGTAAAAAATTAAACCTTGCGCGGGAGAAATCCCAGACTCTGCGAACAATAAAATTGCATTCTCGTAAATACGTCAGTAATTGCGTTGTTTACAGCCCCACCTTCCACTCCATGGTTGTGTTGTGAAATATGCACCGAGCAGCGATTTTTGATGGTAGAGATTTGAAAGTGCCTTGCAGATCTGAGATTATTGTGATTGAAAGGATATGCCACCGGAAGATTCAATGAAAAAAATACTTGTTTGCAGCCAACCAATTCCTGGAGGCAGCATACAGTTAGTGTAAAATGGCCCAATTAACTATTCAGTTTGTTATACCATCGTGGATGTTTATTAAATAAATGCATATTCACTAGATTTCTTTCTCAGTGTAGTAAATTCAGTGCCTATTAAAGCTTTGGCCATGTGTTATAAATTACTTCTCTATGTGTTAATAGAGAAGACATATATATTGAAAGTATGCTTAACAGATAATTATGTTTTTATAACGTCGCACTTCATTTGAATAGATCCTCATTTAAATACCTACAGTTAACTTCAACAAGCATAATTTAGAACGCTTTCTTTTTTTAGCTCTTCTCTTATCTGTTCGTTTGAGCCAATTTTCTTTTCTATTTTCTATCAGAGTTTGAGTTTTTGATTTTCGACTTATTTCTGAGTTCATATTGACGTATTACTGTCACTTTTAATTTCTAGTACAGGTCGACATATTCCTAGCACAGCGTTTGTAGTATATTCGCCTTTCTTACATGCCTTGCCATTACAAATCGCATCTAGTGTTGTTTTCGTTTTTATCTGATCGACGAAAAATATGGATAGGGATAATGGAAACCATTTGTTACAGTGACTTGCTTGTCAATGAGAATGATAGAAATCCGAAGAATACACGAAAAGAGTGCCAGGCATTTAGTGTTCCAATGCTGGTTGACTCGAAAAGGAAACAGCTGTCACCTTCCGAAAGAAAAAGCGGTGTCCGTGCGCACTGGGGTGTTGCCAAAACTAGGCGGTCAAAAGCACACATTTCATCGCCGTGAAATCCACATCTACACTATTCGAACTTATATCATTTTTTATCAGACCAAGTGCTAGGATTTTAAATTGATACTTCGTTGCGGTCCAACCAGACTAAACTTTGCACCGGCCTCTCCCTCCGACTTTAGAACAAACATATAGCAGCTAAGCACGGCTTTATATGAAGATTCAAATCGACGCAAGTCATGTATACACCCTGGTCAGGAATGTATAATGCCTTAGCGATCACGCCTAAATTGCCATGTAGCTTTCAGGAATGTCAAAACTTAAATTCTGGGCTATCCGAGAGACGCCTCGTCGTTGGCTGAGAGGCCGACGTTTCGCTTGACATGTCGCAGGCTTCCTCAGGGCAGTGACACCATGTCAGGCGAAACGTCGGCCTCTCAGCCAACGACGCGGCCGACGTCTCCCGGATAGCCCAGAATTTATGGATTCGAGCCGCGGAAGCTTACGTGTACAATGCTAAAACTTGTTTACATATTTCATTTAGGATGTCACCGTCTGTTGAAGAAATAAAATTCACAATAGAAGTATTCAATATGAGAAAATAATAAAGTTGACTGTCCCATTTTGGGGGCAATGAAAATGAATGGCTTAACATTATTTTAATAATGTTTCAATCTCAAATAAATTTTTATCAATTTTCATGTACATTGATATGTACACCAGCACGGTAACATTGACAATATTATTTTAACCTTCCGAGTATCGGTTGGGATCCAAGTTGACTCCAAAATAACAAAATTAAATATTTGTATGAAAATGATACGTAGTGTTCCTTTTTGTATTTGTAAAAATGTCCTAGAATTAAATGTTTTAGTACACAAAAATCCTAATATATTTTAATAAGTTCATGGCATATTCTATTTCGTCAAGTGGCGGAGTTCCTCCCCAGTTAGAACGTGAGATCCAATGCCGACCAATCGGCTTGCGGGGGGAGGGGGTCCCTCTCCCAGTAAGACCGCTTCGACCGGAAGAAGCTGCAAGCTTCCTATTGGGTTCCTGGCATATTCTATATAGTGCAGTACATGCAGGTGTGAGGATAGAGGAAGGTATAAGGATGAGGAAGAAAAGATCGCGCGTGGTCCGCGGACCGTTTATTAAGGCACTCTTCCGGCATTTGCCTGCTAATGATAACCACGGAAAACAATCGACAAGAGCAGCCCCGGCCGTTGGATATATTTAGTTCGCCGATGAATTCCGATCTAGCTAGTGTCGAAAATTCGCAACGGCCAGGATTCTTCCCGAGGACCTCTTCCAGTCAGTGACCTACTGAGTTCGCTCAATGACAGGATTGCCGCTCCCTTAGCAGAGATTCTTGTCGGGTGGTTCGAGTCTCGGCGGTGGCGGTTTTTCTTTCGATCGATCGCAATCTTTCCGTCCTCTTCCTTGCCTATCCTCTCTCCTTACACAAACACAAACTCTCTCTCTCTCTCTCTCTCTCTCTCTCTCTCTCACACACACACACACACACACACACACACACACACACACGTGCTCAACGCCACCATACATGTCGGAAGCTCAGAGCTTGTCCTGGCTAGCGCAGTTCCCCGCCGGGGAAGATACCTGGACATTTCTTCAATATTTCGGATACATCTATCCCAAGACTCCTGATGGCTTTCTCTCACCTCTTTACAAAATTTTTTCTTTGCCGATACAGTTCTTTATTTTCTTCTGTATGATTATTAAGATAACTTCTCAATTAATCATTTTTCTCTTTAATGGTATATACTCTATTTCATCTGTCCATATTTTAAACCCTTTCTTTTTCCTTCATTTCTTCTTTTTGTCGAAGACATCGTAGGATATTTTATGAAGAGAGTCTTGTATGCTATTCCAATCCTCTTGTTTGTTTCTGTACACTCTATTTGCACGAGCTCCTAATTTGAACGTTTCTGATATAGGTATTGAGAATCTCGATCAAGTAGTATATGACTTTAAAAATTTCGTTTGCTTGTTCACATTTTCTTCTGTGAGAGACCCGCCATTGACTTTAAAAATTACATGAAAATGGTCAGAATAAATATCATCACTTCAATACAACATCAGTAATCTGGGCAGCCAAATTACCATTCATTATAATATAATCAATAATTGACGTTAGTCCTCTTGATGTCCAAGAAAACGTGGATATCTTTCTTCTGACAGATTGACCTCCCTCGTTGGCGGCTGCCCATTCTGCTGCGAGGAGCTGGGTTCATATTCTGAACTGCATTTTCGTCTGGATCTTCACCTTTGTCCCGCCCGGCAAGGGCGGCCCTGCCGGTAATTACGTTACCGCCGACATAGTTCACAAGATTACGAGACCACACAAGCACCCCCACCATAGTCAAGGTCATGGAATCCCTAGGGGGCGTGAGCTAAATAAGGAAGTAAATATTATTGAAACAAAATATTTCTTTGTGATTATCTTCGGATAATGTCTACAATTACATGGTGAGTGTAGTGCATGTGTTAAGCAATCCAGAGTTTAATACCTCGCACGAAAGTTACTCCGCCCAAAAAAGGGTCGAGGTAATGTCTGATCCTAAAGCACTAAAGAAGGCTCCAAGAACATGTTTATAGTAAGACCATGCAACTTTTTGTAGGTTTCTCTTTAACAGCGTACACAACTGTAAACACGGTTCTGCATAAAAATGTTTATGCTAATGAAGGAAGAGTCTGGGTGAGGATAGGTCAAGCTCCTTCCAATTATTGCTCAACCAGATCCAGCAGATACTTTAGAAACATTTGATGAGGTTACAATCGGTTGTTTCTGAATGATATATATTGAATTGAATTGAATTTGCCTTATTTTACGTGGGGAGAGTCGGGCCATCAGGCCCCCTCTTCCGTCTGACCACGCAAATTTCGCTACGCTCCTTTCACCAACTAGGAGAGAAAGGAGGTATTTCTTGCGATTTTAATTTAGCTCAGAGGCGTCATTTAGGCTTGAGGATCTTTTACATGCAAGTAAATCTACGAACATGGGACAGCCGGCTTTACTTCCCCTCCGAAGGAAGGCGTACGAAGGAAGGCGTACGAAGGAATTTGTCGCCCTTAAAAATCCACGGCTTCGATCGGGTTTGAACATCCCAACTTGGATACAACCGTCCGGTACGCTAAGTCTTACACCATCGCCGCCGCTACGCGGCATATACTCTTTCTAACTTTGAAAATGCCTATTTGGAATTAATATTTTACCAGAGAACTTTTTGATTCACAATAGGAAAGCATTTTGAAATCACTTATTCAAGCAAAACAAGAATTTGAGTCCTTGAAGTTCTGAAAAGTACAGACTTAAGAAGCATATGCTTTATTTAAAATTATTTACAATTCTTCTAAGATTTCTTGCGTGAAAATATCCTGCCCTGTTTTTTACGAAAAGTTGAAAAAATCATTGAAGGGGTGCATTATTAAAACACTTTGATGTTAACTGTAAAGTTCCATTAACCTTTTGTTTTAAATCATTCTGTTTGTTCTAATTATCTGAAATACAAAGGAATTCTTAATTAAATCCGTTCCTTGAAATTCGTTTGAAGTCATTTTAATGCAAGTTCCGGATTCTTCGTCGCCTTCGTATGGAAGCTGCATAGTGGCTCATGAACGAATGCATAACTCGTGAGCAATTCTCAAATTATACTTCGTTAGGAGAGGTATTACTTTTTCGAAATTACATGGGCACATTGCCGGTGAGTTTAAGGGTCGAGCTCGTAAGTAATTTTACGAGCATGTAATGCCTAATTAAAACGCACTTAGAGCTTAGCTCGGCCATTTCTTTCATTCATCGCGGTAATTATTTTAAGAGCTCTGACGAAAGTGAAACCGTCTCTCCGAAGTACCTAAAATGTCCAGGTAGAGACGTAGCCTCAGGCGAGACTCGGGTTTCTAACCTCGGCTGAAAGCGAGTTCGCTGAAAACTGTCGACGTAGTGCCACGTGCTCCTGGAGGCTGTGAATTTTAACGGTATTTTCTACTTTTCTGAACGTAGTAGTACCGAATTCCCTTTTCTTTTCGTATGAAGTTATGCTTGCGTGACTGCAATGATTTTTTAAAAAAAATTGTCTTGATTCAACTCTGAAGGGAAGTTTTGCAGTGTAAGTGGTCAATTCAAGTTAATAATGTATTTGTGGTGTTTGTTAATAGAATATGTTTTTTTAAATTTGGGATTACGGAATTTTTAAATTTTGGAATATTGCATTTGGTGTTTTTGACTATTACTTTGACCTCCATTGAATGATAGTAAACAAATTTTAAAAATCTGTTTAAATATTTATGGTTTTTCAAGTTCAATATTTTTAATTTATTAAAATTATAATTTGTATAGAATGGAAGAAATATCTTACCGATAAATTATTGTCCGACAAACTATTCTTTGTAGTAGAAAAAATATAAATTCCGTTGCAAAATGAAAATTTCGGCTTGAGAAAGTTGAGAAACTTGTCATGTTAAATGGAAATTAACGTGTTCTTCGCTTTTACGTGTTTTTCGTGTTTACTTTGCATCCAATGACTTCATTATCTTCGTAGTACTGCAAAGTGCGCCATCTTTGTGGCGCTTCGTTCGTGATTTATTTATTACGTATTATATTCCTGTAGTATATTGAGAACGATGAAGCCGATTCGACGATTCCATAGGTTATGATGTTTGCCTATAGTGGCATGTTAATATGAAAATGGGAGAAACATGTGGCAACTTTGTGCCACCTGATTTTATTACTGAAATTACATTATTTCAACAGTAATCGTTTAATTCTCTCTTACAAATGGTTTCATGGTTTTAATAGCTTTTCTTTGACGTTTGCTGACATTGGGGGGGGGGGGAGGGATAGGAAGAAGGATGCGGCCAAGTTCCCCTGACATTCTTTGGCTCCACAAGAACCAAATAAAAGAACCAATCAATGAATACCCCCCCCCCCTCCGACTGGGGACAATTTATTACAACCAAATTTGAAACCATAAAACACTGAATTTGACTTCACTGCCTTTGACTTTTAAGCTTGAAATCTTTTTTCTCCGAGTTCAAAATACTCAATGTTACAAAATTTTATAAAAATGTCAATCATTAATATATTTAAAGTTTAAATGTTTCTTCCAATCAAAATTTGATCAGTCACATATTTTTCATTCAGTTCAAGTGGACTATTTTGTTTCAACAAAGACTTGAAAGCAAATTTAAAAGATATCAATAAAAAAGTAAATAACAAAATTTATTGTGTAGTAGTTGTTTCAATCCTGAACAACTGGAGCATGTCCTCTTTGAACATATACAAGTGTAACACTGTTTTGAATAAGAAAAGAAGGGTGGCGCAATGTTGATCCACTTATGTATACATTTTTGTATACATATTTGTATCACTCATAACTACTCCTCTACTCACTTATAAATACTCTCATTACTACTACCTTCCCGTGATACATATTTTTTTTCGTCATGGGATTACAATCTTGAGATGTCCAAGTCCATTCTGCTCCTTGCCCCACTTCTCGCCGTCTGCCGCTCCGCCTAAACTCGCTCCTCCATGCCTTACCCTGCCAGGTTCACGAAGATCACCGTTGCTTTCATCCTGAAAATTACATTCCAGTTCAGAAGTGAACTGAAAACACACATTGAAAAACGCAAATGCGACTTCAAACAGCACTGAAATGCTCAATCTTAACGATACGCACAAAAGTCGCACTATGACTTCCAAGTACCTTAACGCTACCTTGGACCTTCCAACGGACCTTCCAACGGACCTTCCAAGTCCTTAACGCTACCTTGGAAGTATGCACTTCCAAGGTAGCGTTAGAACTGATTACTTATTTTTCCTCCAAACTTTTCTGGATGTAGACATTTTAAAATATTATTTCATATTATTAATATACGTGTAGCTTATATAAATATGTAAGTTACTCGTGCCATCGGATCGGGAGGTCCCAGCTTCGAGTCCCGACGGCGGCAGGATTTTCAACATTAGCTTGTCAGCTAGGTCGAATTAAGTTGTTCTCTGGAGGAGAATTCTAGCAAGGACGGCTGCTCTGGTCGGTAGTTTTCCGTGGTTTCTCCGATCACCACCTGGCAAATGCCAGAGCAGTACCCTAACAAACGGGCCACGGACCGCGTCCGATCTTTTCTTCCTCTTCCGACCTCTCCTTTCCTTGCTCTCTCCTCACCATTCCTTACACACATTGACACTTCACGCAACACTGTCACAAGACGGGAGGCCGGTCGGGAGCTTAGAGCTTGTCCCGGCGGGAGCGTTTCCCCGCTGTAAGAGATACCTGGTTGAGGCAAACCCTGCAAGCCAAAGAAAAGGTCAGTCACGGATCTCTCTCTCCAGCCGGGAAAGACCACCGCCACCTACCGAGGAAAGAACATGCACCACACTTACGGAACTAATGACCTTGACAGTTGACGCTCCCGGAATCACTAATTAATCAATCAAAAAAGTGCTGTCATCAGAGATTTCCAGTTTTCAAACAACACCATATTTGCTGAGGATTGAGTAGTACATCCGGGATAGGGATGTTTACTTGACATGTTTTAGAAATAATACATATGATAATCATAATAACCAAATTCACCACTAATTTACATCTTTTATTTCGTATGCGTGCAGAAAGTGAAAGATAACAAAGACCGACCATGTGAGAGGTGATGGTTTTATTAGATAACCAAGATCGCAGGAAAAATCCAAAATCAACGATGCAGTTTGTATTTAGATTGCAATTAGCAAATATTTGATCATGTTATTCCCTGTATTGTTATATTGCACGCAATGACTCGGAAAAAATCCAAAAGTAATAAAAGTTTCAAGTTTGAGTGAAACATTCAAATATTTTAGGGTGTGTATTGCCTTATCTCATACTGCGCCATAATGACGTTTCGCATATGCTAGCGTCGTAATTCGGGAACATTGCAATGTCAATGGCGATTTTTGCATAACACGAACTGGTTGACGAAGTGACCAAGAGATGGCGATGCTCTTCGGATAATCGATTACGGAAATCGAACGGAAGTGCTAAGGCAATCCGGACAAGGAAGTGAGTTGGCCGCCAATTTTCAAGAACGACAGACGTGTGGACTGTATTAGGTAAAGTTCGTGTTGTAACTTGTGTAGTCACGTTGGTGAAAGAAATTTATAAACATTATCGTTTTGTGAGTGGATTAAGAACTAATCAAGAAGAGATTCATTGTACTATGGAGTAACCTAATTCTGATAAATATTCGCGAACGTAATGCGAATCTTATGTTGCACGCGATGAAAAATACTGAATCATTTCAAAGTGCGTTAGATAATCCCGTGATGGACGGCGAACTACTTCGCTAGTCTTAAAACTACATGAGGCGAGAGATCGGTAAGGAATTTATTCTTTTGTGCTCGCTATTTAACCAGTTATCACAAGAACTGTAGACAACGAAATGCTTGCGGTAGCTTGAACAGAGTAGAGGCGGCCGAACTGTAAAAGTATTGTTTGGTAATGAAGAACCAAAAATCGGAATTATAAGCGAAAGTTCCAAGTGTACAGAGATAAAAATACAGTTGTAATCAACTGTATTTTACGTGGCTGCTAGGACTGTAGGAACTACGGGTACCGGCCACATTATCAAGTGAATTAGCCATCCGCCGAGGGAATTATTGGTTGCAAAATGCCCACATGAGATGCAGCGAACAGCGAGTTTAGTGGCGTGTGCAGCGGGTCCGGCGAACTTCGGGTGGTGCGCGGAATCATCCGAAGGGTACTCTCGGGGCGGTGGAGCGGCCGACCTCCACGGCACGGAGCTGGAAGTCATCGACGCTGGGGGAAGCGGCGCCAAGGCCACCAGAACAGCTGGGGAATGCGGCAACCCCGGAGGCGAAATTGTAATGTAGAGAAAATATGTTTTATTTTTTACTGATTCGTATTATCTTGTTATTGCTTTCGATACGGAGTTCGATATACACTGCATAACTTACCTCGATCGAGAGGATCGTGGTAACGAGGGAAATATGAAAACAGTTGAATGATGTTACATGTTGCCTTATGGAGGAAATTCGAGGTCAACAGGACTGGTTCTTGCTCGAATTAATGAAAACTCGAATTATCGAAAATGATTAATTTATTAATATGAAACATTTATACATCATATATTTATTTATTAAGATTATACATTTTTTGAATAATTTTATTCAAAAAATGTATTTGCATAATGTTATTATCTTAATGGCTGAATATAAGTTAATTAAATCTTAAAGTAATTGACAATTATTTTCTAAGTACATTGTTTCTCTCATGTGCAGCAATTTCACACCATCTTCTGATCGCGTCATATTATCGTCTGAAGTTGCCTAACGTTATTGTTCTAGGTCCCCAATGGCGACCTCTAGGGCAGCAAGACCCTCATTGTGACTCACATTTTTCGGGAATAAATTTATTTATTTATTTCATTTATTTATTTTAATTATTTTTTTAGTAAATCGGATTTAACCTGGATTTATAGGAAACTTGAAGAATCGAGACTCGAAGTATAGTCACTCTACTGTATTTGTAATGTAAAATAGTTTGGCAGGAGGTACAATTTAACGATGTGGGACACATGTACCCCGCCGGCCGTGTGTTGACTAGATCTGATCCAATGGATATTACTCGCGCAAGTTTTCTTGATACACGATTCCCTCTCCCTCTCCCTAAACATCACCCAGCGCTGAATAGCAAGGCATGTTGAGATACTTAGGTTCGATTCGGAACGGCACGTATCAATCCACATTGCTGGCAACAACCATCTCGTAATTTTAAATCAATCGTAGCATTTCACGTGGCGCACTTTGGCGAGTTCAGTTCATGCTCAGAGTTGGTACGACCTTTTAAGCCGTGACGTAGCTAGAGCCCTCCTCTCCCCCCCCCGCTGTGGAATATTAAGAAAACTTGCGCGTATAGTACCCAGTCCGTGGTATCGGTTCCAAGATGGCGATTTGATCTTCACGGGTAGAAGAAAATTGCACGTTATTGGCGTTCGATCCAACTGCATGGAGCGTGAGCTGAAACCATTTGCGCACACAGTACCTCTGATGTACGTAATAGCAGGTTAAACACAATCTAACTCGTCAGACTAAAGAAGGAATTCTTAAGGTGAAGAAGAGACCGTCAGACTTCTTCGTAAAGGAAGCCTCACTTCGGAAAATGAAAAATCGTCTGCCCGAACTCGCGTCCGGTGGGTTAAATGATAGTCCATTACAGTTATTGTATCGGAGTCGCGAATTTGTCGAGGGGAGAACCGGAATGATGGACGATTTCCTCGGGTGCGGGCGGGGCCCTGACCTCGACATGAAACAGCACGGGGGGGGGGGAGCGGGGGGCGAAGACGGTCGGTCACTGCGGCAAGCGGAGCCATCCAATTGCTTCGCAGCTGGTTCTGGCAGTTTCCTTCCGCCTACTGCATGAGAGAAGGCGTGGTTGAGATAATTCTCCAATAAGACTAGCTTGTTATTCCCGAGATTATCGCGTAGAATTCTCAGTAAGGTACATTAACTGAATTGTTACCAACCACGTCGGTAATCTTAAGATCCCTTAAAAATTTCGGAAAACTATGTCAAAACGTTAAAATAACGTACACTTTCTCTCAAATGAAGATTTTTTTCTCCTCTTTCACATTCTCGAAATTTTCCTAAATGCTTCGAGTATGTCTTCTCAAGAAATCACGAACCAAAGACTGTTCAAAGTTCAAAATAGTACTGGTTTACGTAACAAGGGCGCGAAACAGGTGATTCACGCACTAGTCGAGTTTGTCACCTGAGCATAGCGAGGATGACGAAAAAAATGTGCGGAAGCGAAACGCAATGCATGAAGTAAAGGAATATGGGCATTAAATATCAAATAACCAGAAATACCTAACTTGTATAAAAATAAATGGATTCAAATCAGTGTTGTAACACTATTGTTTGTAAATACTAAACAAAGACGTTGTCAAGACGAAAGACAATTGAGAATAGTTACAGAAGTTTCGACCACGCTTCGCGATGTTTTGCACACGCCTCGTGATGTGTCGCACACGCCTCGCGATGTTTCACACACTGAAATATTTAGCTGTTTCACTCATGAAAAACAAACAAGAGAAATCGCGTTTCGCGCACGGCGTGTTGAAAACAGTATTTTATCACTAACTTTAATGATACGTGATAAGATAAAATGGGTTGTTTAGAAACATAATACAAAAAAATAATACAATGATAGTTTTTCTAATTTTTCACAATATCTATCTATCTATTAAAATCAACCAAAAATGTATCACTTTTAATTTTCATATTGAAATTTCCTTAGCCTGAAGTTTTCTTTAGCCTGAATCTAATAAATAATTACTGACGATGTGAGTTGGGTTATCTAGCAATACACATATGATTTCCTCCATTAATTGAACTTACCAAATATAATCATATTCGTTGCCTCGTAAAATGTCATATAAATTACACATTTTACATAGGTTTCTCGTATTGGACAATCGATGAAAAGAACAAATACATCAGTTCTCTGATAGAGGACAATTCTGAGCTTGCAGTGATGCGACTAGATGAACATCTTCATATAGAGAGGTTACTATAAGAAGAGTCCGCTTTGACAACTGCTGCTTAACTACTTCTGGTAGCAGAACTGTAAGTTACGTCCATACACTCATTTTGTCATTGCGTTCAATGATAGCTCATTTGTATATAACTTTATCACTATCTCTTGCAATGTCATCGCCCTGCATTACTTTCCTTTGTTTCTCGACATGTGAAACTTCTCTATACCTCTCGACTTAAGCCGATATTGGCCTCATCGTCAACCGCTGCCGATCCGTTCACAGCTCCTGCGTATAGCGCCCATTCGCCAATTCCTTGGCACTAGGTCTTCGGCACGCGCAGCGGCGCGGTCAACCCTCCCTGTCGTTCGGTGCTCGCCCGCGGGAGCTGGCCCGCGTGGGTCGCCTCCGCCGCCGCCTCCGCCGCTTCTGCCTCCACCTTCGTTGTCGTCGCTCCCCATGCGCCGCCGCCTCCATATCCGCCATCCCCTGCCCGCGCGCCCGGCCGCGTCGCGCCTCCATCCCCTCTTCCTCTGCCTTCAGCTCTGCCTTTCGCCTCCTCCTCCCTCCTCCGCCGCCTCTCTCCTCCTCCGCGCTTCTTCCTCCGGGGGATCGCGAGCCGCGATTATGCTATATTATTGTGGCGGGTCCATCCGGTATCAAAAGGGGTGGACAAAAAAATTTAAATTGCTAGTCCCTTTTTGGGCAAACTCTGTTATTTTTGGAAATGGGAAAAATATATCATTTCACACTATAAAAATTTAAGATTAGATATACTTTCAAATGTCCGTTCAAACAATCAATCTTTTTAAAAAAGGTCATGCGCAATTTTTTGAAAAAACAAAACATGGTACATGTCGATAATTTGGTGTTCTGAAATGTACGAACATTAAAAAATTTCTTCCCTCAAAAACGGGCTCTAATGTTTTTCGCGTGTCGCAATTTTTTGCTGAACTACCTTTGAATTTCGAAATTGCAATTAACAAATCATGCGAGAAAAGCATGTGCCTTTTTAGCTTCACTAGTTTATTGTGGGATTATATTGACAGTGTACATGGTTGGACGTTATTTTACATTTTCACAGAGTTGAGCAAAAATCGATGTTTACTTATCGATATTTGAAACGAAATTCAGGAAATCATACGCTAATAAACAAAAAGGATAAGTTTATTCGGCTTTTCGCGTGAAATGTCATTTTGCCAACACAAAAATCTACGCGCCCACCAAGAAAACCCTTTTTCTTCCGTCACTTTGGTGACACGATGTTTTGTAATGATCACATTCTACAATCAATTTGTACGAAAATCTTCTTATGAATAAAATGTTGAAAACATTTGCGTATCTATTTTAGATTACAAAAAACCCTTTACAAAAACACCTTTCCCCCCTGGTAAATTCCCTCGAAATCATTGGAACTTTGACCATTCTGATGCTACTACTAGTCACAAAACACATAACTGATGTTTGAATGTTGAGGTAACAGATTAACTTTCTACCAGGTCGACAACGGAGATCATATTTCTCGCGGTACAGGACCATACACTAGAGAAGATAGGTAGCTGGCTATTTCGTCCCGGGAACCGGTATGTATTTTGCGAATGCAACCCATCGTCATCTAGCGCGCCCGGTTCAGTCCTAACTCATGGCATGGTGTTGGGGGATGGCGAGCAGCGGGGACATGCCCTTGCGGGACACCGCCGCCGCACCGTCGTTACCGCCGACGCACCGCACCGCCATCGCCAATCGCCATCGCCATTCACGTGCAACCGTCCAAGCTCCTGCCCGGCCTCCCCTAACTTCTCAGCCTCCGGCACCGCCGCGTCATACCGACCTGCTGCCGCCGCCCTACGCCCCCGCCCCCGCCGACCTGTCGCCCCGCGCCTCCCCGGTCGCCCTGCCCTCCACACACAACCCCGCCGCCGTGGCACCCGAGCCCTCATCCATCCCGCCGCCCCGCTGCTCGCCGCCACCCCATCACCGTGCCGACCCGCCCCCACCGCCCTGCCCGCCCCTACCGCCTGTCACCGCGCCATCCCGCCTCCACCCGATCCCCGCCTTTTGTTACCGCCGTCCCACCACCTCGCCGCCGCCCTGCCTCCACGTCCAGCCGCCGCCCTGCGCCCCCGCCCACTCCACTGCCACCGTAACCCCGCCGCCTCCACGCTTGCGCCGTCACCACCAACGCCACTACTGCCGCTGGGAATCGAAAAGAGTTCCCGTTCGGTGGCGCGGGCGTATCACGGGCGGATCTGAGGCGGCGGCAGCGCGGCTTTCCCGCGAGCGCCGCCCGACAGCCACCTACAAATTACGCATCTTTTTTTGTTTCCGGGATGGCGGCGGCGCGGGCGGCTCCCATCGGCGCCCGCGCTCCGCGCCCGGCGCCCGTGCGAACCCCGACCCGACCGCGCCGCGTCGCCCTCGCCCCGCGCGCTCGCCTCGCCGCGACGCCCTCGCAGCGCCCCCCCCCCCCCCCCCCCCCCCCCCCCGCCCGCGCCAGCGGGACGCAATTGCCTGCATATCAAATGGGGCGTGGGCATTTGCGGAGCTGTCTCACGGAAAGAGTTATGGGAGGAGGATCCAGAGGCCCGGCTACTACTCAGATTTTTGAGTTTGCCGTGGTTTTAACCTGCAATAGTTGAGTTTGTATCTCAAGAAAGGGGCCATGGACCGGCGGATTGTCTACCTCGTCTTGTTCGCTTATCCCCTTACTCAGCTAGAGGAGGAACACCGGCCACTTTCCGGAGTAACGTTCCGTCGAACTTATGGGGCAAATGGGCAATATCAGATCTCTTACTAGGCGTCTTAATTCTTCGTCGTACCAGCTTTTAGATGACTCAGGGCATCAACTGACCTCCATTCCAATTCCTCTTACCGGGAGGTCCTATTGTTTTAGTTCCGACTTTTGGCAGGATTTCGACACCTGATTCTTAGAGATGGTTGCTCTAATCGGTGGATTTCCGTGGTTTCTCCGACCAACACCAGGCGAATCCGGAAGTAGTACCCAATACAAACGGGCCATTGGACCGCACGCTATTCTCCTCCTATTCCTTGTGCTAATCTCCTATTTCATACACGCTTATATGCAGTACCTCTCACTCTCAGTTCATTTTTCGAAATATTAATATGTATTCACTGTAAGTTTACGTGAAGTAATAGCAATTTGGAAACATTTATTTTTCAAAATATGGCTTTAGATTATTTCTTAATTTTTTCCTCGCATGAGGATGGAGGGGGAAATTGGTTATGTCCAATTTTCGGCGAACACTGAATTTGTGCGAAAGTTGTCATTCACGTAGAAGTGCGAAAGTATTCCTTCCAAAAAGACATAACATTTTGGTTCTTAATAAAAATCTGTTTCCTAAAAATTAGATTAAAAATAATACGTACACTTTTTCAAATGACGCTGAAAAGTATATACGTTTTATATTCGTTGAATCCTCTGAGTTTTTGAATATTACAAAGATCAGAAATTATGTGAGAAAGTATGGTGATGAGGTGTATTAATGTTTTCGCAGGAATACTTAATTATAATGTTGAATTCTTTGTCTCTGCTATCGCCGCTCTCTTCTACTACAATATATGCAATAATCTATCCGTTTTCACACAATTCACGAGTATTATTGTCTGCCTTTACAATGCGGCCACCATCATTGCCTTCCACAACGATTTTTAACGCCTGTCGTATCCAGAGTTTCCCACGACCTCTGAGAGTTTTCGTCGCTTTATCTCGGCGATACTCATCTGATTTCGGCCTAACTATTTATTCATAGGTTCTTTGCCCTCTCTTTTACTTTGGCTCACAAGAGACGTTTTTTCGTAAGCCTCCCTGCAACGTCACAGTTGCTTCTCGTTTTTCGCGTCCCTGTCGTGCGTAGATAATTCTGGGGTGAACGGAGCGCGCTGATCTTAATGCGATCGCGTCCTTAATCTGGATTTTATTTTTCGGTCGTACTCGTGGGTCAAAATTCGTGACCGGGAGCTCACAGACTGAGCAAGGAAGCGCAATGACGGGGGAGATTCAATACGCGAATTTAGACTTTAAAACGAATAAAGGGCAAATATTTTGGCGATTAGATACTGCTAGCAATTTTTTTTCTGTTATTTAAGTAGAGAGTAGAGAATTACTTTAAATAGGGATAAAGGTAAAGTAGCTATTGCAGTAAAAAAACGTTGTATATTGGAATTGATCAAATAATTGCATATATTTAATTATATATATTTTGAGAAGAAGAATTCATTTATGATATTCATTCATTTCAAAATATACGAGTGCTTTGGAATTGTCCATCGAATTCCCACTCATGAAGCGAAGAGGGGATAATGTTCCAACTCAGTTCCAAAATGCCTAAATTATTACAAAAATAATCGAAAAGCTATGTACAAATCAGAGTAGGTTATGTTATAGTATATACGCTGTGTATTGGCGAAGCGGTGTAATACGCTCCTAAGACTAGAATGAGCCCAGTTATGATTGCCTAGTCGGTAAGAAGCGGTAAGCAAAAAACGTTATATGAAAAGCGATAACGTTTTGAGATACACCGCCGCTGAATTGGGGAATTTTGTATGTCTAGTTAATGCACTATTGGGTTTAATTCCCAAAGTCGGAATAGTCGCAATCTGGTACATAGATTAATATTTTCATAACTCAGTGGACTGTTTCACGTCCCTTATGACCTAACAATAAAAGAGTTACTTGTAAGGAACCTTAATTTTTTCCTTTTCTACTAGAGCTCTTGTGGAAACACATTTTGTTTTTACTAATGTCGATTTTACTCTTAAGAAATGCGGCCTGCATAGTTTTCTGTTAGGCCACTGCTCCCTATTCAGAGATTCTTGGATGATAATCATAATTTATTTTTAACATTTGCCAGGACAGTTGGCAAATGTTATCTTTCCGTTCTATCTGTTTTGTCAATGATGAGAGAGAAAGCGAAGCGCGTACCAGAATCAGTGTGAAGTGGTTTAATGACTGTATAACCACTTGGTCAGCAGTTGTTAATGCCTTCAGGATATTGTAATTTGGGGTAGGATTTGCCGTAAGTACCTAGATGACATCAATAATAACTAATTAAGAAACGCGCGCAGAGAACTTCTGTTACTAGTAAAAGATCTTGTTAACACATTGTTCGGTTTCGCACAAATACAAATAAACATTTCAAAAGAAGAATTGCGAAGACAACTACTTTTTTATCATAGTAATGTATTCCAAATCCTGCGTGTTTTCTGGAATTGCAATATTTTATTGGGATATATATTACTTTGTGGGTTTTTTATTGTGTAAATATTTGTAACATTTATTAAGAATGGAAGGAAGGGATCCGTATATAACCATACTAAGATTTTAAAATTTTCTGTGATCAATATTAATTTTATAGTTGTAGTGCGCAGAATTTATACACGGTTCATTTTATTCGTGAGTATTAAATACAATTTTTTGGATATAGGAATATAACTTCATCTCCAGTCACGAACAAATGAAACAAGTACGAATTTCTCAGCCGTGACATTTTCCGCGCTCGGTCCTTAAATTTGTTAGAATACATCGGAGCAGAGAGCTTCGCCTGCAATCGGCATGAGAACATGCCGCCGCTGCGAGTGCGGATCGTGGGAATGAACGCCGGAATTCCTGGGGCTGGGCCGCTGCGCCATAAATCAGAGCGCAAATGGAGTCGCACCGGGCGCGCCGCGACTGTTGACTTAGCCCGTGTCTCACCCTGGAGGCGCTCTTCATGTGACCTTACCCACGCGACGGGGCGCGCCGTCCCACCTTATCCACCTTCCATTAGGCGCACTATACATCACCGCACTGGCGCCCTCTTCTACGTCGATAGCGAGGCATTTTTAGATTTAATTTTTATTTATGTTTGTTGTTTTTTATTTATTTTATTTATTTTATTTATTTATTTATTTATTTATTTATTTATTTATTTATTTATTATTTAATTTATTTATTATTTATTTATTTTTTTTTTATTATTTATTTATTTATTTATTTATTTATTTATTTATTTATTTATTTATTTATTTAATTTTATTTATTTATTTATTTATTTATTATTTATTTATTTATTTATTTATTTATTTATTATTTATTAATCTTCACTACTGGTGTTTTATTCTCCTTAGTTTGCTCATCCATATAATTTTATTTCTCTTCATCTTTTATCTTCTTTTCTTCCGTGCTTTAATTTTATCTTCTATATTATCTTTTGGAACACACCAGTAACACAGTTTCTATAGTTTCTCCCTTAAGAGCAAGGGGGTTAAACTCGCTATCTAAACAAATGAAAAAAATCTATACACATTTCTGATTTCATTCGGTATTACTGCGGAAAAATGTAAAGCATCTTTGTCTACTTGTGGTGACGGCGGGAAGCCTATTTAACCTATCGCACTCATGAGTACGTTTTTGTGAGCTTCAATTCTGGGTATTTAAAATGTTTCATATTAGCAACTTCCTCTTCCGAAAGATTAAGCGTTGTTAAAATTCAATAGAAAACATATTACGTAGTTTTAACCATTGGCGCCACCAGTGGGGCGCTTTATGATGTAATACAAAATTATTGGGGACAACACTTCTTAAACCTTTTTATATCGGTTGCAATAAGTGTGGTTAAATAATGCAATCTGAGCGTCGTACGATCGGCGTTTGCGGATTGAGATAATAGTTATTTGCTTTCGCCACTTTCAAACTCCACTCGCTCCTAATACTCGTTTTTTCTAGAATGGTTCCACGGCTATTTAGAAGGACTCGCGTAAAATAAAAATTGAATTATCTTTGCAGGAGATACAATTAGGCCGTTGATTTTCTGTGAATGTCGTAAAACTCCAAAGAAGGCATTTTTTTCGAAAATTCTCTTAGAATGACTTCAAGAATGATAAGTCAGTTCCCACAACTAGGCGACTGAAGCGCGGTAAGGTACTTTAAATTGTCCGAACGGGAGACATGCGTGTTACCTGATGGTTTTATTATTAAATTTAGGATGTATGAAATGAATAAAAATGTAACCGTTGTGATAGATTTTGAATAACGTAGAATGGTCATATAATAATTCTTTTACATAATTTGTATTTTGTTGCTGTTATACCGCGAATATTATAATTCAGATACATGCAAAATTATTATTCTCCAGAATCGCTATAATTTTAATTATAGTAACAATTTTACATTCTCATTGGTAATGCGAGATTTTTGTCTGATTTTTCATTTCTGCGGACTATGTAGAAAGCATGAATAATACATATTTGCTATGATTACATAATTTGCAAGACGG
>BOPP01000085.1:4848117-4869562 GCA_017312745.1 Gryllus bimaculatus | reverse complement strand
GCCGCGTCGCCCTCGCCCGCGCGCTCGCCCTCGCCGGCGACGCCCTCGCAGCGCCCCGCCCGCGCAGCGGGACGCAATTGCCTGCATATCAAATGGGGCGTGGGGCATTTGCGGCGCTGTCTACGGAAAGAGGTTATGGAGGAGGATTCTAGAGGCCGGCTACTCAGATTTTGAGTTTGCCGTGGTTTAACCTGCAAATAGTTGAGTTGTATCTCAAGAAAGGGGCCATGGACCGAGCGGGATTTGTCCTACCTCGTCCTTGTTCGCTTCTATCCCCTTAACTCAGCAGAGGAGGAACACCGCCACTTTCCGGGAGATAACGTTCCGTACACTTATGGGGCAAATGGCAATAGTAGTCCACGCGTCTTAATATTCGTCGTACCAGCTTAGATGACTCAGGGCATCAACTGACCTCATTCCAATTCCTCTTACCGGGAGGTCCTATTGTTTTAGTTCCGACTTTGGCAGGATTTTCGACACCTGATTCTTAGAGATGGTTGCTCTAATCGGTGGATTTCCGTGGTTTCTCCGACCAACACCAGGCGAATGCCGGAGTAGTACCCAAACAAACGGGCCATGGACCGCACGCTATTTCTCCTTCCTATTCCTTGTGCTAACCTCTCCTATTTCATACACGCTTATATGCAGTACACTCTCACTCTCAGTTCAATTTTTCGACAATATTAATAGTATTCACGTAAGTTTACGTGAAGTATAGGCAATTTTGAAACATTTATTTTTCAAAATATGGCTTTAGATGTATTTCTTAATTTTTTCCCTCGCATGTAGGAATGGAGGGGGAAATTGGTTATGGTCCAATTTTCGGCGAACACTGAATTTTGTGCGAAAGTTGTCATTCACGTAGAAGTGCGAAAGTTATCCTTCCAAAAAGACATACATTTTGTTCTTATAAAAATCTGTTCTAAAAATTAGATTAAAAATAATACGTACAACTTTTTCAAATGACGCTGAAAAGTATATACGTTTAATATTCGTTGAACCCTCTGAGTTTTTGAATATTACAAAAGATAGAAATTATGTGAGAAAGTATGTGATGAGGTGTATTATGTTTCGCAGGATACTTATTTATAATGTTCTGAATTCTTTGTCTCGCTATCGCCGCTCTCTTCTATACAATCAATATCAACTAATCTACCGTTTTCACACAATTCACGAGTATTCATTGTCTGCCTTTACCAATGCGGCCACCATCATTGCCTTCACAACGATTTTTAACGCCTGTCGTAACCAGAGTTTCCACACGACCTCTGAGAGTTTCGTCCGCTTTATCTCGGCGATCACTCATCTGATTTCGGCCTACTATTTATTCATAGGTTCTTTTGCCCTCTCTTTTACTTTGGCTCACAAGAGACGTTTTTCGTAAGCCTCCCTGCAACGTCAGCAGTTGCTTCTCGTTTTCGCGGTCTGTCGTGCGTAGATAATTCTGGGGTGAACGGAGCGCGCTGATCTTAATGCGATCGTCTTATCTGGATTTATTTTTCGGTCGTACTCGTGGGTCAAAATCGTGACCGGGAGCTCACAGACTGAGCAGGAGCGCCAATGACGGGGGAGATTCATACGCGAATTTAGAATTTAAAACGAATAAAGCAAATATTTTGCGATTAGATACTGCTAGCAATTTTTTCTAGTTATTTAAGTAGAGAGTAGAGATTACTTTAAATAGGGATAAAGGTAAAGTAGCTATTGCAGTAAAAAAACGTTGTATATTGGAAAACTTGATCAATAATTGCATATATTTAATTTATATATATTTTGAGAAGAAGAATTCATTTATGATATTCATTCATTTCAAATAATATCACGAGTGCTTTGGGAATTGTCCATGAATTCCCAACTCATGAAGCGAAGAGGGGATAATGTTCAACTCAGTTCCAAAATGCGCTAAATATACAAAATAATCGAAAGCTATGTAAAAATCAGAGAGGTTATGTTATAGTATATACGCTGTGTATTGGCGAGCGGTGTATACCGCCTCCTAAGACAGATGAGCCACAGTTTATGATTGCCTAGTCGGTAGAAGCGGTAAGAAAAAACGTATAGAAAAGCGATAAACGTTTTGAGATACACCGCCCTGATTGGGGAATTTTGTATGTCTAGTTAAGCACTATTGGGTTTAATTTCACAAGTGGAATAGTCGCAATCTGGTACATAGGATTATATTTCATAAACCTCAGTGGACTGTTTCCACGTCCCTTAATGACCTAACCAATAAAAGAGTTACTTGTAAGAACCTTAATTTTTTCCTTTTCTACTAGAGCTCTGTGGAATCACATTTGTTTTTACTAATGTCGATTTACTCTAAGAAATGCGGTCGCATAGTTTTTCTGTTAGCACCTGTCTCCTATTCAGAGATTCTCTGGATGATAATCATAATTTAATTTTAATTGCCAGGACAGTTGGCAAATGTTATCTTCCCGTTCTATCTGTTTGTCATGATGAGAGAGAAAGGAAGAGCGTACCAGAATACAGGTGAAGTGGTTCTAATGACTGTATAACCACTTGGTCAGCAGTTGTAATCCTTCAGGATATTGTAATTTGGGGTAGGATTGCCGTAAGTACCTAGAATGACATGCAATAATAATAATTAAGAAACGCCGCAGAGAACTTCTGTTACTAGTAAAGAATCTTGTAACACATTGTTTTCGTTTCGCACAAATACAAAATAAAATTTCAAGAGAAGAATTGCGGAAGACAACTACTTTTTTATCCTAGTAATGTATTCAAATCCTGCGTGTTTCTGGAATTGCATATTTTATTGGGATATAATTACTTTGTGGGTTTTTTGATTTGTGTAAATATTTGTACATTTATTAAGAAGGAAGGAAAGGATCCGTAATAAACCATACTAAGATTTAAAATTTCTGTGATCAATATTAATTTTTATAGTTGTAGTGCGCAGAATTTATACACGGTTCATTTTATTCGTGGGTATTAAATACAATTTTTGGATATAGGAATATAACTTCATCTCCAGTCCACGAACAAATGAAACAACGGTACCGTTTCTCAGCCGTGACATTTTCGCGCTCGGCCTTAAATTTGTTAGAACATCGGAGCAGAGAGCTTGCCCTTGCAATCGGCATTCGAGAACATGCGCCCGCCTGCGAGTCGGATCGTGGGATGAAACGCCGAATTCCTGGGGCTGGGCCGCTGCGCATAAATCAGAGCGCAAATGGAGTACGCACCGGCGCGCCGCGACTGTTGACTTAGCCCGTGTTCTCACCTGGCGGCGCTCTTCATGTGACCTTCCCACGCGACGGGCGCCGCCGTCCCCACCCCTTATCCCACCTTCATTAGCCGCACTACATCACCGCAACTGGCGCCTCTTCTACGTCCGGATAGCGAGGCATTTTTAGATTTTATTTTTATTTATGTTTGTTTGTTTATTTATTTATTTATTTATTTATTTATTTATTTATTTATTTATTTATTTATTTATTTATTTAATCTTCACTACTGGTTGTTTTATTCTCCTTAGTTTGCCATCCATATAACTTTTATTTCTCTTCATCTTTATCTTTCTTTTCTTCCGTGCTTTATTTTATCTTCTATATTATCTTTTGGAACACACAAGTAACACAGTTTCTATAGTTTCTCCCTTAGAGCAAGGGGGTTAAACTCGCTATCTAAACAAATGAAAAAAATCTATACACATTCTGATATTCATTCGTATTTACTGCGGAAAAATGTAAAGCATCTTGTCTACTTGTTGTGACGGCGGGAAGCTATTTTAACCTATGCACTCATGAGTACGTTTTGGAGCTTCAATTCTGGTATTTTTAATGGTTCATATTAAAACTTCCTCTTCCGAAAGATAAGCGTTGTTAAAATTCAATAGAAACATATTACGTAGTTTTTAACCACTTGGCGCCACCAGTGGGGCGCTTTATGATGTATAAAAATTATTGGGACAAACACTTCTTAAACATTTTTATATTCGGTTGCAAAAGTGTGGTTAAATAATGCCAATCTGATGCGTCGTAACGATCGCGTTATGCCGGATTGAGATAATAGTTATTTGCCTTTCGCCACTTTCAAACTCCCTCCTCCTAATACTCGTTTTTTCTAGAATGGTTCCAGGCTATTTTAGAAGGACTCGCGTAAAAATAAAATGAATTCATCTTTGCAGGAGGATACAAATTAGCCGTTGATTTTCTGTGAATGTCGTAAAACCTCCAAAGAAGCATTTTTTTCGAAAATTCTCTTAGAATATTCAAGAATGATACAGTCAGTTCCCCACTAGCAGACTGAAGCGCGTCAGGTACTTTACTTGTCCGAACGGAGACATGCGTGTTACCTGATTAGTTATTATATTTAGGATGTATGAAATGAAATAAAAAATGTAACCGTTGTGATAGATTTGAATAACGTAGATGTCATATAATAATTACTTTTACATAATGTTTTGTATTTGTTGCTGTTATAGCGAAATATTATAATTCAGATACATGCAAATTATTATTTCTCCAGAATCGCTATAAATTTTATTATAGTAACAATTTTACATTCTCATTGGTAATGCGAGATTTTGTCTGATTTTTCATTCTGCGACCAATGTAGAAGAGCATGATAATACATATTTGCTATGATTAATAATTTGCGACGAAAGGGAATGCTTTCTGCTTATATTCTTAAATAATGGTTTCGTTTGTTGAAATCATTGGAATGCAACAGGAAAGCTGAATTTTTATTTTTCTTGTTCTCCAAAACTTTCAGTAACATCGTTTTCAGTGATCCGCCTTCATAATTTTGTTCCTAATAATTCATGTGTGTTCTAATGTTTCATGACGAATATTTCCACGTGAATTCTTTCTGGTATCTTCTTCTACATTTTCACATCTTTTTCAGCGCCTCTTTCACCCTACCATCAGCAGCTTTTTTCAACCGTCATCTCAGTTTCCCCTTCGTCTTCGCTTCTACAGCATCTTCTCACGAGGAGGACACCGAATTGATTGTTGCGTTGTCCATGTGTCCAAGTGGTAGTTACTTCCAAAATGTACTCATTGAAATGGAGTACAAAAATACGATTCGTCTATAAAATTGTCATTTCGGAGGAGAACCGTTTTAATTTGAGAGGAGTCGTTTATTTCGCGGTCAAACACAGTGCTTTTTTTATTTCATCTATCACTTATAAAATACGTTTTTAATGAAATTTGTGCCAGGAAAAATATACTACGTACTAATAATATTTCTTTAATAAACTAAAAGCGACGATTTTTACGATGTGTCACGTTTCTTGCACATCAACAAAATACCATCACCAATACACCTGTCGCATATCACGCACATTTCAGACATGGCCACGCGTCGGCGTCTTCGCTGCCTCCGCGGCGGTCGCGTCATTGTTCCTCGACGCACGTGACTCGTCTCTGAGCGTCCCTCGTCATCTCGCAGCGTTCTTCTCTCACCTCCTCCCCCTCCTCCTCCTCCCCCTCCCGGCATTGTCCCGCTCGCCGCGTGCGAAGCGCAGGCTCATTAAAATAGGACGAATTAATTCGGCGACCTGCTCTTCTTTTGTCAGCGTTCGCACGGCGATGCGACCTTGCTGCGCGCTGCGTGGAAATTGCCCACTCGCGGCGCTCTGGCCTACGTATCAGTCTTCACTGGGTTGGTGTTACTCTTTCATTTCCCTCTGACACAGCTGGCTGTGAGAAGTTTATGCATGTAATATTCATAGTAATATTCAAAATATATTCTAATTTTCTCGTGAATTGTGGATTTGATAGTCAGTGGATTATAATGTAATATCATTTCGTGTTTGTTTTTACATTTTATTTTACTACAAACAACAGTTATGACACATCACGTTCATAACTCATCACTTTCATGAATATGACCTCGTCTCAAAACGACCCCATGCTTCGAACCAACTCTTTCGTATTCAAACTCACATTCCGCAAAATATGGTTAATTTCCAAGGCTTTGGACGGATAATATAGTACAGTATGGTAGGTGTGTTTCATGGGTTTGGTGTGTGAAGGGTTTGGTGTGTGTCTTTCATGGGTATGGAAGAGGAATCATGTGTTTAACCATTTGTTTTGAAAGAAAAAAATTGTTGTCTTTATTCCGATTAGAATGACTGATTCGTAGGAAATACATATATTCAAAGTTCGTACTAATAGTGCGATGACAACAGCTATTAATAAACTAATCTCTCAAAATTATTAGGCGTAACTTTTTGTTGAGGCAGTAAGCCGAGACCAAAAAATTTTACATGCAAAACGGAATAATAGGCAAATTATCTTTTCTGCTCCTAAAGGAAAAAAAACCGAATCAGAATTTGTACCGACGAGTATCTTAAATATACAGGTGTCTCAGAATACACTCGACAAATCTCTAGGTATTGTAGACAGAACAACAATGATAACTTTCGTTAATGAACGTTTAGTGGTAAATTGAATTTAACAGTGTTACATGCATTTATATACTTGACATTGCCCCTGGTTATTAGACAACCCCGTATGCACGGCTGTTCGGCAAAGATATGAAATTTCCTTAACGTCGAAAGAACCTGACGAACATGCACTGTGCACAAGGAGTTCCTTTGGGTGAAATGTCACATATGTAGATCCATTGTATAAAATTTTTCATTACATATTCTAAGCAAAAATGTATTTTTGACCTCTTTCCATACCCTGGAGTGTATTAGCATTTATTCTGAACCACCTATTCATTCTGAAAATATGCATTACTACTGTGTGGGTAATTGACAAGGCAATTTGTCTGTTTACGTTTTCTATTTGGACATTAATTTGAAACAGAGGAAAAAATACCTCATATTTGCATAAAATGTGTTCTAAATGCTCGTTTTCCTCATGGCTTCATTACTGTTGCAAAAAATTTAGCGAACTCATATTTAAAGACCCAAAACAAGTTCGATCGACTTTTACTCAATTATTGGGGAATGTATCAAGTAAAAATTTAGTCTTTACCTGCTATTTAATATTTTTAAATTTGCTTACACATAGCGATCAGATTTTTTATAATGTTTCCTAAGTTTCTCGCTCCTTTCCTACTAGCAACGCTGAAATGCAAATTATGAATAATGTACGGTGGCTTAAGGCGTACATTACTATTAGGCGAGAGATAATGATGGTTTGGATGACCTAGCCGTCGAAAATACGTCCTTACAAAGCCGCCAATCTGGTTAACAAAATTACTACTAGAACACGTCAATGCAGAACGACTAGTTTCAAAAATTCTTGCATTGGGAAGGCAGCCAACAAGACATGTTCCTCAAACGAGTTCTGTGTGGGAATGGAGATATTGAAGGCAAAGAAAGGAAACGCAAACCACATTGTTTTGATATTCTATTTCACTTTCGTAATGTAAAAGGAAAATAGTACCATACTACCAGAATTAACTATGCCTTTAATGTTATTCCTGTAGTTAAAAATGTATTCAGTTACAATAAACGTATTCCACTGTAAATTGAAGAAAATAGCAACGCAGATATTTATTTATTGCAGGTTATTTGCAACCAACAACGTCTCGTATTTGAACTCCTTTTTTTCGACATATATGTAAACGCGGAGAAACAGTTGGTAGAGAACATATTTTCTGGACATATAAACAATTTAATAGTCAGAGAATTGCTTTGATAAACATATTCGCACTGAATTAAAATATGGGCCGGATTAAGCAACATCTTTTTTGAGAATGTTCAATAGAAAAATATTTTTTGTGTGGCAAAACTCATTATGAAGATAGTATGTAAGTTTTAACTCAGATAATTTAACGCAAAGAAGTGAAGTTGTCAGAAGCTGTAATGAATACTAGTGGCTGTACAACATGAATTGTTCAAGCCAATAAAGTGATAATAATAATAATAATAATAATAATAATAATAATAATAATAATAATAATAATACAAAATTTGACCATGTTAAATCCACTTGTTTTATTAAACGTTCGATGTACATTTCGTAAAGCTCGTTTTATAAAAACTTCGAAGGTCTCTATGCTGCTTTCCCTCGGAGCCACCAATGTTGCCACGTCGTGAGCCTAGCACGCGTTCGATGGCCGCGCGATCGGTTGAAGAACGCGACCTATTTCTTTCCCGTTCACGAACCCACTTGGGCCAAATTTGGCGTCGGCGGCACGTGAGCGGAGCGCGGAGCGTGGAGCGCAGCTCGGCGCAGCCCGCATGGCACGCCACGTGGTCGCTCTTCTCCGGTGCTCTCTACTTTGGATGGATTTGATTGATTGAATTGATTGATGGATTTGATTGATTGAATGCTACATCAATAAATCAAGTAGTGATTCCGAGTGCTTCAACTGCTGAGGCCGCGAGTCCCGGAAGTGTAGTGTATGTTTTTGCTCGGGATGGGGCGATGATCTTTCCCCGTTGGATAACTTGATCCGACGCCGACCTGCCCTCCGATTGCGAGATTTCCCCTACAAGGTATCTCCCACCAACGGGGCACCACCCCAGCCGGGACAAACTCTAAGCTCCCGAACGGTCTCCCGGCATGTGTGCGTTTGTAAGGGGGTAAGGATAGGACAAGGAAGAGGAAGGAAAGATTGCGTGCGGTCCGTTGTCCGTTTGTCAGGGTACTGCCCCGGCTTTCGCCTGGTGATCGGATAAACCACGGAAAACTATCGATCAGAGCATCGGTCGCTAGAATTCTCCTTCAGACTGAATTCGACCTAAATTAGAAGCTAGTGTCGAAAATCTTGCCTCTGTCGGATCTCGAACCTACGACCTCCCGGTCAGAGTCACTGCAGTGACATTGGTTAAAACCCTGAGCCTCGTCTCCCGTTGCCTGCGGAAGGGCGAGTAGTTGGTTTAATTATTTAGTGTTTAAGAGCGCGTCAACTGACATGATCATTAGTGCCGTAAGTGTAGTGACAGCTATGTATATTCCGGGAGAGGCGGTTTTCCTTCCCTGCTAGTACGTAAGATCTGTCCTGCGCACGTGGGCTGCCAGGTCTTCGCTGCAGCCACGTCACGCTCCAAGCTCCCGTCTGGTCTCCCCCAATGTGTGTGGTAATGTAGTGCATGTAAGTGTAGGAGTGTGTAAGAGATGAGGATAGTACAAGGAAGAGGAACGAAAGAGCGGATGAGCGGCCCCTGGGAAATTTGTTAAGGAGCTGATCCGGTTCGTCCGATATTGATCGGAGACACCACGGAAATCACCTCTTCAGAACAGGCGGTCGCTATAGTAATTATTCCACGGCGGCCAGTGATTCTATTCGACCTAGCTGTGTACTTGTAGTTAGTATCTGAAATACGCCACCGTCAGGACTCGAACCCTAGGATCTCTGCCGGTCAGCGACTAAGCCCTTCAGATTGCGTAAGAGGGCCTCTGGAGCTTCGTTTCACAACGCGAACCCTTTCCTCAACCATTCATTATGTTTAGAGTTAGATTTCTGTGTCCTCAAAATCAGGAAATGTATATGCATTGGTGGCAGATAAATCCACGAAAATAAGAAAAATAAAACACGAAGTATTAGTAAAAAAGCATTGATCCACTTAATAATATAAGAAAACATAACAGTACGATATTAACCGTAAATCTGAGAAGATAAGGCACTTGGAGAAAAAATGCCTCCGAACGTATTATATCTGTTTGATATCAATTTGTTTTAGGGCGAAACTCTTGAAGGAAATTCCTCATTTTTACTTGAAACTGTTCATTCTGTTACGAGAAGACGGCTCAATTGTTTCAAGATAATATAGATTTTTTAAATTTTGCGAAAAATATTTTGTCTGAACCCCATTCTGCCTGGTAATGTTCACATTATTTTTAATGAAGAGTTCAAATTGTGATATTATGTTGCGTTGTTATATGGTACTAATAAAGCATCAAAAAGTGAATTTATTTCCTATATTATCAATATCACTTCAAAGGTATTAAATATCGATGACGAGAAAAATATGGTCATAAAAATATACACCCTAGTTATCTCTGAGACAAAACAGAACAAAGAAAAACAGTGTAAATTTTCAATTAGTGGAATCTGAAAAGCGAGAATCGGTTTCATAGATATCCAAATCAGGGGAAGTTCCCACTACGCGGATACTCAGAAGTAGGGCGAGCGCTGTCTACAGTAGATAGGTTGTCAGCTAGAACATTATCGCACGGCCTCTAACAGAAAACAAATAAACAGTGGAAACGAAACTAAACACGACTCTGGAAAAATAGACAGGTGGCTGACGAGAACCTGATCTAGGAAAAATTTACCCCGAAATTATTGTATGATTTTCGATGCGGCTTTCACAGAAGTTCATCTTCCAGAACAACAGTTTTTAGGCACGGCAATAATGCAAAAGGGTCTTTGACACCTAGAAAACAAAGCAAATACTCGTAAAACGTAAATTGCAACTGAAGCAATGATAATCAACTGCTAACCTGGATTGCTTGTCTGCAACGATTCGAAGAACTATTCTGAAATTCTCTCACTTCTGCGTGATCAATACAGTAGGATGAATAAGAAAAGTAAGATGGACCTTGTCCGGAATACTGCTTCTCAATTACGATGTCACTACACGCCACTCATGCTGAAAAAATTACAACAGGTAAGAAACGTGCGCACACACTTATCACTTCCAAATACGCAAATCAGAGGAAATCGACTTATGAACTTGGCTCCAGCGTTTTAAAAAGGCTTTTTGAAAATAATGCTTCTCCAGGGCGGCCAACGCAAAAGTAGAGCGATCTATATCCTAATAGACCGCTTATCTGTTAAAGAAGAATCCCACAATCATCATAGTCTCTAGTCAGCACAGATGGTTCAGAATTCATGTTACGAACTTCTAGAGCATGTAGGATTCTTCTTACGATATTAACTCACACATGGCCTCTATGGATTTTAGCTGCCTCAGCCACATTAAATAAGTTACCGATCTTTAAAAACAAAATATTATTTTATTTTATTTAATAGGTAATTATTACAGACAAAATTAGCTAACTTGATCCTATGTGGCTAGGCCGAAGGCTTTAAGCATTACAATACCTACATCCTTTTCGCGTTTCTAACTTTGCGACTTCCTGCGTAGTTCACCCAACTGGTGCTGCGTTCTCCATCGCATCAAAAGCCGCGGAAAGAAGAGGACCATAGGTACGGCTCAGGAAAAAGACCCGCTGAAGGGGGGAAACAACCTGCGTCACGAAGCCGAAGTACATTCTAATCTATGCGACGTTTTATTTAAGCTTTTTATTTCTGCGTGGGCGTCCGCCGTCTCCTTCCAGTCCTTGCCTCCTCAAGCACCTAAATCAAACAGCGCAGAGGAAGATCGATCCGGGCAACCAACGCCTCTGCCCTTATATTTTTTTTTTTTCGATCCTCCTTACTCCCCCTAATGTGCTTATTACTATTACAGTTTTATTTTATTTATTATATTAACATTGTTAACTTACCAATTAACTATGACTTATGACTTATTTCTTAAGCTGTTTACTTACTTAACATAAAATGTACTGATTAACTTACCATATTTGTTAGCTTATTGATCTTATTTATTTCTCTCAGTCTTAGGCCTGCCCTTCAAGCTAACCGGGTCGCTGTTTTCCCATCCTAATTTCAGTTTCCCTAATGGTCCGAACCTTTCCTAAAATGTTCCTAATTCTTCGCATGAAAATTTAGACCTTTTATCACCTAAAATGTTTTGGGCGAGCGTTACGTTCCTGTTTAGAACGTAGTAATTTCGCCATTCCCATCCATTTTTTTTTCATGTTTCGGTTGCACGAAATTTAAGAGTATTTGGATCCAGTCCTTCCTATCACCGCAAAGCACACAAGATGCCATTACCACTTGCGGTCTTTATCTACGTTGCTCATCCCCAACCCTAACCAAGCGTATCCCCTCTTGCGTCTTTCGAGGAGTATGAACGTAACCTTCGGCACCCGCATACGGACCTGCATGAATTTGAGCACTAGGGACGTTTTTAGCCGTTGCTGCCAGATCTCTTGCCTTTTAATATCCGCAAGTCTATTGGAAATCAGCCGTTCTATTTCACGGGTATCACGTTATTCACAAAATATTATGAATAACAGTAATTGCCTCCTGGTTTGTCAGCAATAAGACACTGAACAACGATATCGCAATAGAACCGATTACTCCCTTTATTACGAAACTGACACATAATATCTTCAATAATTTAAATAATGTACAAGGAGCAGTCGCTTACAAAATAGGAATTGATCAATCCCCACTCTCCCGCCTAAGAAACATGCTCCCATTTCATTCACCTGTCTCTCCCATCGCATTCCTTTCAAAAACCGGCCATCGCTCAAATACTAATGAATATTCCTCGCAATAACCTTTGTTGAAGGTATATCCTAAGAAAATCACTAACAGGGAGGTGACAAGAAGTTACCCACTTCATACTTCTCTGATACAAAGTTACCAACTGTAGAGTCTCACGGCTGAACGTTGTACTATCTGTCAATGTAAAATAAAACAAATAAATAGAGCATTTCGTAGGATGGGGTCAAAGATGATCACTTGTTGCCAACGAAGATGTGATGGGATATTTAGTTTAACAAATTAGTTCATGCAACATTTCCGAGGTGGCGCTCCTGATAGAAAGGCAACTCATTCTGCGCCAGTATTTACCAAGAATATGAACATTCAGTGGATGAATTGACTACTGACAATGGCAATTTAGAGCTTTGTCTTCACTATTCACCTTTGACCGCGTCAAAACGTGCATCGCTGTTACTTGCGTGCTTCAAATGTATTGGGCGTAACTTCGATAAATGTTTGTTGTCAAAACTGGGAAAAATATGTATTTGTGGTCATTAATAAAAAGTAATTGTCATGTACATTAACATTTGCGTATAAAGGCAAAACAAAGCTGACACCACAAATACCGAGAACTGTTTAAAAGAAAATTCCAGTATAAACAATAAAATCAAATCAAATTGCCCCTAAGGATATTGAAAACTATTGTGTTGTTACTTAATTAGTTTCGACTCGATATTAATTACGAATAATTGAGGTAATACTATCCTTTATATTTTAGCTTATGATCATTTAACACTGCTTAATGTATTCAAGTTCTTGAACTAAATTAACGGCGATATAAAAAAGACTACTACTTCATTCTGTATTGCGTATTGTGACTGAAGAAGAGCTATGAAAAAGAGGAATCGATTCCAAAAGAAGAAACGAATGACGTAAATAATGAAGAGAGAAAACAATTGAATTGATATTCCACAAAATTTCAACGATGTAGCATGAATAATTAATCTAATAAGATGGCAGAAAGTTTAAAATATTGAGAAAAAAGTTTGAAAGGTTTTCGAAATACTGTTAATCAAAGGTTCTGAACCCAAGATGAATCTCTTTAAAAGCAGGAAAGTGGGAAATTGTGTAAATCTCACCCTAAGTCCAGATGAAAGGGAAAAAGCTTTTTGCTTAAAAATATACTTCTATTACTTCCTAAAAATAGTATAAGAGTGTACTTATTTCCAATGCACACAGAAATTGAAAGACAACAATGCACATTCGGACTTCGTGAGAGGTGTCTGTGGTTTTGTTTGATACCCAGAAACTCGCGAGAAATCTAAAAACATTGAAAAATGCAAATATTTGATTGTTATTTTGCCTATTATCATTCTGCACGTACCAACTAAATTTTCATACTCAGTGCGTCACTACTTACGACACAACTGTCATTCGTTAATTGGTCTAAGGCTCCAAGAAAGGGTCATTAAATATTTACTACTCATTACGTTAAGGAAAAACAACTTTTTGATGTTCTTGGCATAAAACTCTTGTACTGTGTACGTACTACAATACTATGTGATTGCAGTATTCGTGAATACTGTTTTTAATAAAATATTAAATATATTGCAGTGTTACACGGGAGTATTTTATTTAATCTTGAGCAGTATTCTAGCTACTTTCTGAAATACCATTTTGAATAGCTTTATTCAGCAGAATTCTTGCTGTTGCAGACCGTTAGTGTTTACATATTTGCTAAATATATAATTTGTGTAGACAACAGGCGACTGATTAGCCAACCATGATTAGCCTAATGAAATTTGAAGGAAAAAATAAGAAATCGAAACATTAATTTGTTGATCGTGAAACGGTTATCAGTAATGGTTTGTAGCTTTGCTACTGAACATTATCTATTCATCAACTCTACTCTTCATAGTCGTGTATAATACTTGGTGTTTGCTAGTGTTGTTAAAACTTTACGCTTAATACTGTCTGGATTTTATACCTGTCCTACTTCACACTTACTGTACCGTCAAACTTGTGAACTCATTGAATTGACACGCACCAGTAATCTCCGCCACGTCGTCGGCGCGGAGGCGCTGGCCCGCAAATCCTGGCTCTAGAAAGCCTCATCGCGATCGGGCTTGGATCGCCCGCGAAAGTCGTAAGTCATCCTTCGGAATGGTGCCGCTCTATTAGTCCCAGGCTCGCTGAACGACGAAGCCAAGGAGACATCCACTCACAGTCGAAAGCTTCCGCGCCGGTGTCATCTGCTACGTTTGAAGCCTGGACTCCCGAGCGCCAGCGTTTAATCACTTGTAGTAGCAGAAGAAGGTACATTGGTTATTGGATGGAGCGAAATGTTTAATGACGGATTTTTCTACTTCCGGGTTTGATAGAATATAAATTATATTAATGTTTTTATGTGATAAAAGTGCGTTTTGTTTTTTACAGCCAAAATTCCAGTGAGGTACAATGAACCTAATGTTATGTTTTAAAAATAAGTGAAGCTTGTAAATGTTACTTTTTGGTCGTTAGATTATACAGAACGTATTTGCAAGTTTGAGAGTTGAAGTTGAAAATGAGGCATTTTCTTATGTCTCAATCACTGCCATTTAATTCTATAGAGAAAATTGCACACCTTAAGAACTACGTGAGTCAGTTAATATTATTTAATTACTAGTTTCAAACAAGAAAATATACAAACAGGTTTTCTGAGTCTATTTTCTGATTTTGTCTTTATCGACCAATTTGTACACACATTTGTAGCGATGTCAGGCCCGCTAATATTACCGTGTTTTCAACTCATTTGTGTCCATTTTGAAAGAAGCAATGCCCATATTTTCACTTCATCAACATTCCCCACAAATTTATTTTCATCTTGACCCCTGAGATATTCATCGACAAATGCGACTGCATTCCAAATCAGGTCTATTCGCGATTAAAATATCCTTCCGCTCGATTTCGCACACTTATCAGAGCGACGCGGGAGAAAATGTGACGAGCGGGGACCCTCGTTCGTGGAAGCGGTGCGATGCGCCGGGACGTGACGCGAGACGACGCGACACAACGCGAGGCGACGCGAGGCGACGCGACGCGAGGCGACGCGACGCAAGGCGACGCGAGGCGACGCGAGGCGACGCGAGGCGACGCGAGGCGACGCGAGGCGACGCGAGGCGACGCGACACAACGCGACGCGACGCGACACAACGCGACGCGACGCGAGGCGACGCGAGGCGACGCGAGGCGACGCGACGCGACGCGACGCGAGGCGACGGGACGCGACGCGAAACGACGCGACACAACGCGAGGCGACGCGACGCGACGCGACGCGACGCGAGGCGACGTGAGGCGACGCGAGGTGACGCGAGGCGACGCGACGCGAGGCTATGCGACGCGAGGCGATACGACGCGACGCGGCGATCGGTCGCGCAGCGGATAGGTTATCAGCCTGGCTATCGGGATTCCTGCGCGGGGCGTCGCCGGACGACGCGGCGCAGGCTCCTCCGTGGACGCGCGGGGTGTGTTATAGCATGCATATTCACCGCCCTTTTTATCCTCTCGCCCTTACGAAGGTTCTTTGTAACATCGTACATCAAGGTACTCCGTAAGAAGAGAAAGTTATTTAATCGCGCGCTGGAAAACGCGCGAATAAAACGGCGAATATTCGGAAAGGAAACTCATATTGCCGGGCGTTGGTGACGAAAAAGTGGAAAATGTTGCTAAATACAGAAAAAAAATCACCAGCATGTGGTGTAGTCGTAATCCATGGTTTGTGCGTCCTTCATTCTGAAAAATCGATTGACGGCAAAATGTCCTTCTTTCCGTCTGTGGTCATCGCTAGCGCCTAAACCGTCAGACAATTTTCTTCAGAATTGATATCTCTCAACCAACCTAAATAAAATCGAAGTTTTGGGTGTTTCAAAAGGATATTTTGATTTTTAAAGGTACTTTACATGAAGTCTCAACATTTTAAAAATTTGCTCAAAAATAGCACCAGTTTTTTGAGCAAACTTTGTCTTTGGATAGCGTAGAGAACGGTTAAGAGAAAGGTGCAGATCTCATGTTTGTTGAAATCCCCTTTTGTTTGCAAATTGCAAAAGTGCAAATATTTTATTGGTATAAGTGGATTCATGAACTTTTTGGTATTAATTAAATGTGTAATTTGCACAGAAAATCATGATTGAAAATTGTTATAAAAAAGATTTTAAACGTACGGTTCAAGGAGCTTATCTGATCAAAGCTTTGGGGCTAGGTGGTCAGACCTTCACAGAATCTCTGACCCTCACAGAAATCGTGCTGGTTATAATTTCATAATATTTTTAACTTATGGTTCAAGTTACTCAGAATAAGAGCTAGACAACCATGTGATTATCCAGATGACCAGCTGATGAACTGCCTGAGTGGAAACAACAGTTACCGCTTAGCGTCTCTGTCCGGGAAATCCTAGGATACGAGTCCCGATAGGGGATTTCTGACCCTAGCTTTGTAGGTAGGTCGAATTCAACCCCAGTCTGGAGGAGAATTCGAGCCTCCGACTGTTCTGACTAGTAGTTTTTTCAATCTAATAAAAGGGCAATTATGTTGCATGATAGACTCAATTACTTTTCTGCATATAGTTGCAGATTTTTAGATGCTAGATTTTATGCAAGATACAATGAAATATTTCAAACTTAGACATTTAACAGTCGGCACCCTGGAGTTGAAACAGAAAATATGGAGTAGATGTAAATGACAAACTGGAAACCAGCCAGTTATTTGTCTTTACATTTACATCCAAAACAATAATTTTGTGTCAAAAGAGACATCCGATCGCCACTGTACGTCTGCGTCATTACATTCGCTGGCCGCAATAACTAAAGACGCACCTAGAACCCGCCACCGGACCGATCGAACAGCAGGGCAACGCCATGCGCTGTCGCTATCCGACAGGCGATCGAAATTCCTGGGCAGGGCGTCGCCGACCGTCTCGGGCGCCAGGCGGCGCGCGGCCGCTCGTCCATCAGACGCGCGCTCGCCGATGTTAGTGATCCCGGTTGGTTGTTAGTGATTCCGGTTGGTTGTTAGTGATTCCGGTTGGTTGTTAGGGATTCCTGTTTGTTGCTAGGGATTCCCATTTGTTAGTGATTTCGATTGGTTGTTAGGGATTCCGGGCGCGTCTACTAATGAGGTCTTTATACCCGTAAGTATAGTGTATGTTTCCCCCCTAGAGAGGTGGCGGTGATCTCCCCTCGTTGGATGGCGAGATCCAGTGCCGACCCACCGTCGCGTACCTAGCAGGGTTTCCGACAACCAGGTGTCTCCCACCAGCGAGGCACCGCCCCAGTCGGGACAATCTCTAAGCCCCCGACCGTCTCCCGGGATGTGTGATAGTACAGTGCGTGATAATGTGTACGCGTATGTGTGTGTAAGGGGTGAGGATAGGGCAAGGAAGAGGAAGGAAAGATTGCACGCAGTCTGTGGCCCGTTTGTTTGGGTGTACTTCTCCAGAATTCGCCTGGTGTTAATCGGAGAAATCACACAAAACTACAAATCAGACCAGCCGGCCTCTGAAATTCTTCTCCAGACAGAGACTGAATTCGACCTAGTGGACAGTTAGTGTCGAAAATCGTGCCACTGTCGGGTTTCGACCGTACGCACTCCCGGCCAGAGGCACTGCAGTGACATCAGTTGATGGCCTGAGGCCGGCTTCGAACCCGGTCCTTCGCCGCCGGGCGACCGCTCTCCGCCCCGCTCCGCCGCGTGCACTCGACCCTCTCAACGAACGCACTCTGAGGCTGCGCACCAAGGTCGGCGTCGTATACTTGCTTCCACGCCATTCTCGTTAATAGGCGTTGGAATGATAAATGCCGAAGCAATAAAATGTGTCGGACTGCATCTATTTTGCTGTCGAAGCCCGGTCGTGAGGTAGGCCCCTAATTGGAATTACACATCTGAAACAGCTCCCGTAATGTTTGATATATTCTCGTAATATAGAGCGTGTATGTTACGCGATGCAGAAGGCAAAAATAAATATGCGTTGCTGGTTGGGTGGAAGGTGATTGGGTTTGATGGGGAACCGGATTTGACTGGCGCTCGTGGTAAGTTATGCGAATGCTCTAGGGACCATTCTGGGATTAAACTGAAACTTTGAAAATGTATGGCCTGGATTACATGATGCAACTATCATTTATAGGCTACTTAAACAGTAAAAATGCTATTGCTGTCGGTTTAAGAGCTTAAGAAAAATAGAAAGAAAGAATTAAAAGTGCATTAGTATGGAGTTTTAGTGCTTCATTTGATTACATATTTTTCTAAACACTTCATTTACATACGTAATTAACGGTAAGTTTTAAATAATTGAGTTTTATAAAGACTTGTTTAAAAAGATTATTTAAATGCAATGGCTTAAATCATATAATTTAAATAATTCCATGAAAGATAAATAAGTGGCTGCTCAATGATACCCCAGCTGCATCCTAATTGGAGGGATCACGGTGGGTGTGATTATCTTTCGCTCACCAATTTTTACTTTCTCGCTATTGAGTAGCGAGAAAGTTATATAATACAGAGCGAAGAAACGGCGAATTTTTGGCCAGAAAAACTCTTATAACAGGGCACTGGTAACGAAAAAGTTGATTAATTCAGTTCTAAATTTAGAAAAAAATCCTCTAACACGTAGTGTACTCAGAACCCATGTTTTGTGGGTCCTTCATACCATAAAATCGATCGACATCTGTCTGTCCGTCCTCGTGTCTGTCCGTCTGTGAATAACGCTAGCGGTTGGACCGTTCACCAGATTTTCTCCAAAATTAGCATTACCTTATCGATCTGGCTGATGTCGCGGTCCCTTGAATTTGAAATCTATATTTTAATTTTGGGGGTTCTTTACATGAAGCCCCTGGGACAAAATTTTCAAATAAATCGGGCCATCGTTTTCGATTAATTTTTCTTGTTGGATAGTGTGAAAAACGTTTAAGAGAACGGTGGAAGTCTCACGTTCGTTAAAAATCCTAATTTTCCGAAAATTGCAAAATTTTTTAATTTTTTTCGGAGTATTTTTACAACTTAAGTATGAAAGATATTTTCCCCTTAATGAAATATTTTCCTTAAATATAGATTTTGAAATAGGATCATGTATAATATTTTAAAAAACTGAGTACTTTTTGCGTCATCTTGCGTGAAAATACGGGCGAGAAAGCACGTGCTATTTAGCACCACTAATTCGTCAGATCTTTCGGAAGTAATGATAGACAATGGAGGCGTGGATAATGTGAGCGCTGCGTTCAGACTCCCGCGCGGCGTGGTGACCCCTTTACCCGCGAGTCAAGGCCGCTCTCAGTTCGTTTTGAAACGTCTGGGAGGACAACTGTTCATTCAGAAGCAGAACATAAGGGTGACAATGCGCGATGATTATACGAGTACTTCTCCCTTGTATGTCACACGTGTTTTTGACGAAAGTAAATTGAATCAAATCATATCTGCATAGGACATGGAGAGAATCGCATCTATCTCTGTCGTACGTTTTATCGTAAAGGCGCGTTTACACGGAGAGAGTTTTCTCTCCTAACTTTCCGGGTTTTCTATCCTAACTTAACGAGACACGTGTAAACTTTCAGGAGAGCGATCTTCTCTCCGGAGAGATGACGTCACAAGAGATTTTCGACGTCTCCGCAAGAGAGAAGTGTAAAGACTCTGGAATCGATGAGAAATCTTATCTCCTGGGAGATAAATAGTATTCAAAGAGAGTTGGAAGACTTTTTGCTCTCTTGCATGTTTTCACGTGTTCGATTAGCCATTCTGCGTCTGTCTGTGTCTCTGCAGCGTTCCAACGTGATGGGGGATTTCTGTTCTTTGTGGGAAATTATATACTGGGTAATTATAAATACAAATGACAAAGAACTGTATGTATCTCCTGTGGCCAAAAACCGCCGTACCGTCAAACCCAGAGAGAGATGTCAAACCACGTCTCTTTCGAAATAAATTCTTTTCCACTTTTCTGCTTTTTGATTGCGTGAGATAATTCCAAATAAAAAAATCAAATCCTCCTGAGTTTTTAGGAAGGTTTTTTTTTTTTTGGTACATGAATGGAAAAAATCAATTATCCGTTTTTAAAAATAAAAAATAAATATTTTTTTTTAATTTTTTTTGGTAATTTTTAAAAACATCCCCTTTTTTTAAAAATAAAAAAATAAAAAAAAAACTTCAAAATTTAAAACGGGGAAAAATCCAATTTGTAAAAAAAAAAATTTTTTTTTTGTTACATAAAACCATAATTCGGGTCTTTTTTCCTTTCCATATGCCTGCCCTAAGTGTAAAATTGCCTCTTCTACCAATTAAACAAAATTTCACATAATTCCAAAAATAATCTCCTTCGCAACATTTTTTATATTTTCCCATAGTTTAATATCGTAACACAAATTTTACTGAGAACTTAAAATTATTCTTTTCAAATCGTTTATACTTAACTAACGAAAAGTTTTTCTAAACAAATTAATTCACTTCAAACAATTTTTTCAAACCTTTACATTCATGTCAAAACTATTTTTCCTCATCCTGGACTCCGACCACGTTTTTCCAAAAAATATTTTTTTAATCGTCCGTAAATTAAAAACTTGTTTTATTTTATTGTCTCGTGAAAAAATGTAATGCAATTGAATAGGTAGCAAGAAAAAAAAAAAAAAGACAAATATTTGTTAACAAAAATCCGTCTTGCAAATCCGCCATCAAAGTTTTATAAATACGTCAGTTATTCTTTTCTCAAGAAAACAAAATCACTCACAATTATCTCTTTCTTTTTCTCCGCTATTCAAATTGTGAAAGTGGCACAGGCAGGCTGCAACAGTTGTCAAACTTCTAACCTCAACTGCTGCGCCGCTGCCCTTATTCACGATGGCTGCGCGGAGAACATTGAGAGACATTTGTTTCAAGTGTAAACAGCAAGGAGATACTTTTCGGCGATATCTCAGGAACCAACTCTCCGTGTGTTAAGAGACTCGCGTTTCGGAGATTATTTCGAAAACCGTGTGAAGCCGTCAGAGAGAGTTTATCTCGCGTGAGCATGAAGTTAGGAGACTTTGTCTCTTCGTGTAAAACGCAACCTTATGTGAAGAAGTTGTATTTGCGTGATGTTTGACAGTTCGCATTCCCCTCACTTTTTTGAATGTTCCTCGCCATTGTGCCCCCGCCCCCCTCTCCGCCGCCCCGCCCGCCCTTTCTAGTCATTCCTCGCACTACACCGCCCAACCGCCCCGCCGCCGCCGGCCCGCGC
>BOPP01000085.1:4819811-4848092 GCA_017312745.1 Gryllus bimaculatus | reverse complement strand
CCTCTGCGCGCCCCGCCAGTGATTTCCGCGCGGCCGCCAGCTGGCCGGCGGCCGCGCCTTGGGCCACGCGCTCGGGGTGACCAAAAGGCTGCCGAGGCTCTACTTGCACTTCCATCTGGGGCACAGATCGTGGCCACTTGGGCCTACCTACTGGACGAGCAGAAGCTGGCGTCCCAAAACTTCTTTTTCTTCTAAGGCTCTACGATCTTAAAATGAACGTCTTGGTCTGCTCAACTATCCTTTTTCATTTTTCCCCATTCTTCGAGTGCTCAATCCTGTTTTCGATCATTTTCCTGATGTCTTTGACAACATCATCTTTCATCATGTTACACCATTTAGGTTGGGAAATGGAAAATACAGTTTTAAATATATATTTTTTAATGATTTTCCTAGAAGAGTCTATCGTTACTTGTTTCAGAAGACCAGGCACAAATAAGTATATACGTAAGCTTCCGCGACTCGAATCCATGAATTCTCGGCTATCCGGCGAATGTCAGGCGAAGATTCGGCACCCCAGCCAACGACGCTGCGTCTCCCGGATAGCCGAGGATTCACAAATAAGTATGTAATTCATTATATGAATGTTTTCGAAGTAATTTAAAAAAATAGATTATCTCAACACGCACTCGCCAGGAATAGTAGAGGCAGAAATGGAGCTCAAAATATATTGGAAGAACAATAATATTCCAAAGATCGTGGACGTAAATATAGGGTAGCATTGTAGAGAACTGAATACCTACGTAATTTCTGTGTATCTGTAATACGATTGGTACTTAATTGATTTTCGATAATATCTCTATACATGGAAAGCGTGCGCTCTGATATCGAGAACACAGGTCACACGGCACGTGACTAACCTAAGGGATCAATCACTTTGTTGACCTCCTTCGTTTCGTTGAACCTTCGTGATGTTTCCATTGCACTGTCCATTTGCGTAAGCCCCACCCCTGGCCCAGGTGCGATCCCCGCCTTCTCCCGCGTCGAAGTCTCTCGCGTGCGATTGAGGTGACTGCGGCGGAGGTTCCCGCTGGGGGCGCCCAGAGCAGGCACGCACCGCTCCAGATCAAGTTCTCCGGTCGCCCTTCGCGGCGAGCGGGGAGGGGGCGGGGAGCTCTTCTCGGTGCCGTCTCGGATTTCGGCCAGCGAGCGTTTGGAGCGGCGCGAACGCAACATTGGTGCTAGGGCGATCCTCCTGGCCCAAACCGCCGAAGGTGGCTCAGAGCATCAACTGATGCCACTGCAGTCTCTCTGACCCGGAGGTCCTAGGGTTCCACTCCTGACAGTGGCAGAGTTTCCGACACTAGTTTGTCAGCTAGGTCGAGTTCAGCTGCTGTCTGGAGGAGAATTCTACCAAACTAATTTTCATCGATGACTCGATCTTACGGCTGGTTTTTAAGATCATTACTCACAGATCGGGAAACGGGTGGCTCAGGGCATCAACTGATGTCACTGCAGTACCTCTGATCGGAAGGTCCTTGGTTTCGAGTCCCGACGGTAGCAAGGTTTTCCACACTAGCTTCTCAGCAAGGTCGAATTCAATTGCTGTCTGGAGGAGACTTCTAGGGGCCGGCTGCTCTGATCGTTAGTGTTCCGTGATTTCTCCAATCAACACCAGGCGAATGCCGGAGCAGCACGCTAACAAACAGGCCACGGACCGCGAACGATCTTTCCTTTCAAATTCCTTCTCTTATCCAACCACTTACTTACACACTTACATGCAGTACATTCTCACCCATGCCGGGAGAGCATCCGGGAGCATAGAGCTTGTACCGACTGGGATGGAACTCCGTTGGTGCGAGATACCTGGTTGGGGAAAACCCCACTAGCCGACGGTACGTCGGTGCCTGATCTCGCCACATAGTGAGGGAAGACCACCGATATCTCCCGCATGCACAAAGTCCGTCCGTAGTTGGTGCATTTGAAGCAATGGGAAGATTGAGGAAGAGCTGGGTGGGAACTTCGCTCTACTATTAGGATTTTGTTTAGCAGAGTCCGAGCCTTTTAACTCCGACCCTTTCAACTGATTTCATAAAATAATGTTTTCTTTGCTGGAAATATTTTTTTTAATTTCTTATTTTCGTGTGAGAACTATTGTATTTTCCGTTTTCAACATAAAAGTTGTCTTAGAAAAGAATTAAAATCCTGATGCGTGTAAATAGGTTGTACACTATATGCTATAGTTTTCCTCGTTCAAGAAATGTTTTGGAAGAGGTAAAAGTGTGTTAATGCCTCTTGTCCTAATTCGCAAACCACCGGCCGCCTGTGCCGCAGTGTAGAAATGCGAGTGTTCGAGTGATCATCCGTTAATCACGATTAGACTTCTTCTGGCTCATCATTTAGAGAAAGTGAGTAATCATCAGACGCGACTTGGTCAACTACTGAGGGTTTTCAAGCAGCGAAAACTCCTTAAGGCGCCTACATAAGTAATCAATTGTTCATTCGATTTCTCTCAAGAAGAAGAAACGATTGGCACAGTTTTTACCCGGGTTCATCCAAAACCTTTTGAAGCAATTCCGTAAAATCCTTTTTTGGGAAGGGGAGTCAAGTACCCTACAGAAATAAAATGCTGTGAATTTCTTTACATCAATTCTGGAATAACATGAATCGATTTCCAATTTGCACTAAATTGTCTCTAAGTTGTGTCTTTTTGTTTAAACTTCACTCCCCCCGAAAAGCAATACAATTATTTACATACATTGTGAAAGCGACTATTGATTTATGACATGACTAGTTGCGACATGGTAAAGTAGAATGACGATAATTAATCCGAAATTCGTAAAGAAACATAGTTTTTTTTATAAAATTTCTATCGACACTTTTTCACGAAATTTGCAATGCCCGAGATTGCACGTGCCAGGTAACTGTAATATGATTAATACAATTTTAAAAAAAAATTTCAATTTTTTTCTTTCTTCAGTTATTAAAATTAGTTTTGATTACGCAACTGATAAGCACAAACATTTTTAACATGCAAATATTCGCTAAAAGCGCTATGTAAAGATAGTTACAAGTAATGCAATTTTACAACACCAATTTTGAAATATTTGTTGTAATGCTTTTGAAGAAAAGGAAGATAAAAGTATTTGTGAATTAAAAAGGTATGTCTTTCACAAACTAGCATCACTTTAATGTGTATTTTCGTGTCTTATTTTTCAAAGCCACTATTTACAGCCATAATATTTAGGATTGAGAGCAAAAATTGTTCAGATCAAAATAAATGCGTTTCAAACCTTTATTAATCTTAAGTCGAAAACATTTACCAGCTGATTTTGTTTATCCACACTTGGTGTTTAAAATTATCTGACCATAATTAATAAATTCATGTTAATAAGAAGAAAAAAGTGATCAATTCCAGAGTTTTAATTGTTCCTTTTTTGTATTTCATGAATTTCTATTTGCATACTTAAGTAAATTTCATTACATAAGATAATTAAATTTGATTTTCTGTTGTGCCATTGAAGTAGATGGGATAAAATTACCGAAACATGTAATTTTTGGATAATCATTTAAAATATTAAACAATAATTAAAAGCGTTGGGGTGAACATCTCTTGGATCCTAATTAACAAAAAATATACAATCGATGGTTATTTAAATACGTACGGAATAAAAATTATCATCTGAAAACTAAACAATTGTTTTAATATCTTAAATATTTAATGTCTATTAATCATTGAAGACTTCACCAAGAGAATGCTGCCATTGACGATTTTTGCTGTCAAAATAGGTCATGAGACCTCGTAAACAAAATAATATTGACCTAAATGAAAGGGTATATCGCGCATGCAAGACCAAACAGAAGGTCCTGTTCTCTCTTTGTCTTGTGTCCCGCAAACATTGCTCTTGCGTGAAGGCGACGCACGGAGTTGACAATGCGCGATGTCTCGTCGCATCGCCAGGGCCATAGGAAAGAACACACAGCAGAAATAATCCAGAGGGGATTCACTCGTCAAAGAAAATGAAAGGATAAAGGAGCGCCTGCTTGCGCGTTTGAGTGCGCAGGACTGGCAAAAATCCATAACTAATTATACTTTTTTCAATTTATCTGGACTCACTTTTTACTTAGTTCGTGATTAACAATATTATAATAATTATTATTATTGTACATTACAATTAAATATGTTATGAGTCATTTGAATATAAAATCTACTCCGGGTTGAGGGAGCTACCTTAGGAGCTGATCTAGAGGTTGTCGGTGCCTCTACAATACTTTCCACAAAATGAAGGCTGTTCCAAGTACAGCAATTTCTTGTACCTCTCAGTCTTTTGAAAGATCTGGGGGTTTGGCTAAGTTCTCACACAAATTTTGCGGAACAAATCCAAGAGCTTCGAGGGCTATCGGTACGACCTGTGCTTTTACGCACCGCATTCGGCTGATCTCGATTTCCAAACTCTGGTGTTTCTCTGCCTCCTTCGTTACGACGTTTAATCCAGGCTCAGCAAAATCTTCAACTAGACACGGTTTGTTTCAAATCATAAATAACAATATCCTGTTTGTTTGCTGCTATCATGTGATCCATTTGAATTTGTTGGTCGTACAACATTGTATAGAGTTCAACAGATGTCCGGTTTTGGCGAGTGTTCCTACCACTTGGGGCGGTACAGATCTACCAGTGGAAATAACTACACACCTTGTGTATTTTAAATTATTCGGTCTTTTCTAGATTTGGACAAGCTGAGACGATATGATCAATGGTTTCTACTTGTTCGTGGCAGATGCGGCATTTATCATCTTGGGAAATTTTGAGAACCGCTTTATCATAATGCCATGTTCAGGGTTATTATTACAATATATTGTATTATTATTATTATTATTATTATTATTATTATTATTATTATTATTATTATTATTATTATATTACAATTATTGTTATTATTAATATACATACGTATAATAAAATTTATATTTGTACTATTACAATTAGTTAATTCATTCATGTAGCGGATATGTCTCGGTCATCGTTATTGGAAAGACGTTACAGTATATGAAGACTTTAGGTTCTTTACTTTTTAAAGAATTCCACAGGAGTTATTTGGATTGTCAGATTCCGACATCATTAATTAGGTGAAAAAAATATTCACATCGATTCCTCGACTTTATCTGAAGTTTGTTGAAGGACAACAAAATGTCGACCAAGGATAAAATATTTTTGAAAAAAAATCTCGAGTCTGAAAGAATTATGGTTAAACCTAATCAATATAGAATTGTTCTATTTTAGAATCTCAATTTTTTTGGATGTAGGATTGATTCAAGTGCTCCATCATACTCGTGATTCCTTCTTTTGGGTCCATATGTGACATATGGAAGAAAATATTATCAATTCCGCCATCGTGTATAGGTTGAACCGAACAAAGAGTAATTTACTATGAAAAATTATTTCACCTGATTGCGTGGACGTTGGATAGTTCTCGTTTACAATCGAGGGTTATTTATTCAACCAAAAAACGTTTGTACTGTCTGTCCAAGAGTTTGAAATATTTAATGAAAGGTGAAGTCCGGGAGGGAGACGACAGAAAAGATTTCGTAATGTGCATTTCAGTTGCGCATTGGTCGAGCGTGTGCGTGTCCTGAAGTTTCGTGCTTCATCTCCGGGGGCGTGGACGCGACGAGCACACCGGAGAAGCATTTTTTACTCACACAACGAGCTACCTCTGTTCACACGCATGTGTCACGCCAAGCAGCCGTGGCGAGCGCACGACAATGTCTGGAGGATGTTGGACTGTGCTGGAAGGGAAAATGACATTAATGAATGCCATGGAAGTGATAAGTGGAGAAGATGGTGTGCAGTTTTGATAGTGTAACGTAAGTCTGTTCTCTGGGCACTACAAATTTCATTTTACAGGAATCATTAATATCAAACCCTACAGCTATTTCAATCTTCATTTTTAGGCAAAATGTGTACCGTAAAGATATTTATGGTGATAACCCAACTTTGAAAATAGAAGTAGTATCACGATATATTGCCATCGAATTACGAATTTGAGTAATATTTTACTCATCAAGTTCGGCGAGAAGCTAGTTTTGTCAATTTAACGATGGATTTCAAAAGTTAAGATATTCATTGCTTAGCAAGTTGTTTCACGGTTAAAGAAATATTAAGTAGTTATAAAATTAACATTAATCTCTGTATAATGAGTGAAGAATTTTGCAATGTAGTCATGAGAAACAAGAAAGCGCTTCTCACATCGAACTTACCTGGTGACAATGGAATTTTTCTTGTGAGTCTAAATCATCCTCTTAACACTTCATAATAAAACAATGTTTGGGGAATGATAATCTGATATACGAATTACAATATTTAGGTCGTAGATTGCTTTATACTAAAGTTAGAAATTGATGTAATGCACTCGTGGAGCATTAGATTGGTAGGTTTGGAACAAAGGAGAATCCTATAAGGTCTGTAGGTTTAGGAAGCTATCAAATACGCTGAATGATGGAAGCAAAGTTGTGAGCGATGACAACAGTGTACCATCCCGTGGCGTGGCGGCCAGTGGCGTGGTTTTGCGTGTTTTGCAGGTTGTGCGGTTCGCAGAGAGCTGGACAGGGCGTGGAGAAGCGGGATATGCAGGAGCGAGGGTGGAGAGGCGTGGCATGGCGGGGCGTGGCATTGCGTGGCGGGACGGCGCGAGGCGGGGCCGAGGGGTACGTGCCTGGGCAATATTGGTGGAGTGGTGTGGCGTGAAGGGGTAGGGTGTGACGGGCAGAGATGTGGGGGTAGACGAGGGGCGTTGCTTTGCGGGTTGTGACGTTCGAAGAGGGCGGTGAGAGGCGGAATATACAGGAGCGAGGGTGGAGAGGCGTAGTGTGACAGGGCGTGACATTGCTTGGGATGGCGGGGCAGAGAGGTACGTGCCTGGTGTAGATGTTGGTGTAGCAGGGGCCTACGTGTTGTGGAGGGGTCGGGCGTGGCGGGCAGGGGTGAGGCGTGTGAACAGGGATGTGGGGGAAAAGGAGGGTCGTTGCTTTGCTCGTTGTGAGGTGCGAAGAGAGCTGTGCCTGGGCAGATGAATGAATCGGTGTGAATGGGGCGTACGAGGCGAAGAGGGGCGTTCGTGGTGAGGAGGGGCGTACGTGGCGAGGAGGGGCGTGGCGTGCAACAGTAGAGAGGTTCGAGGAGGATGGACGAGGCGTGGGCTTGACGAGACGAAGGTGGTGAGACCTGGCGTTGCGTGTGGCGTGGCAGGCGGAGCGGGGCTGGAAGGAACGTGGCTGGGCGGGTGCTGGCGGGCGGTTTGGGCGAACGTGGCGTGCGGGGCGCGGCGCGACGTGGCGTGGCGTGGTCGCGCCCGCAGGATGCGAGGCAGCGCAGCGGAACAGCGCCGCGCCGCATGGCTGGCGTGTGAGCGCGCCGTTGATACAGAATCACAATGTCGTGTTTATCTGCTCCAGTGAGAATCACGGGCAAAACAAAGATTCGGATCGCCTCGCCGCGCAGGTAAATGACAGATGAGTAGACCGGCGTACGTCGTTTCAGAGTCGTTAACGTATCGCTGTTACTTAATGTAGCGACTTGTCACGGATGCCCTAGTTGTGACAGTTTTTTGAGGGAGTAATTTTATTCCTCTCAAGGGCAAGGACGCAAATTAAAATTTCAAGCCGGTTATAGTAGTACACGGAGTGAGTTACAGTTGACACTTGTGAAGACGAACAATCTCTAGCAAACGTATTAAAAACAACCACATTTTCTTCTTCTTCTCTTTCTATTTCTTCCGGATGCCAGACCAGGAGATATGGCTCAGGGCATCAACTGATGTCACTGTAATCCCTTTGACCAGGAGGTTCTTGGTACGAGTCCCGACGATGGAAGGATTTCCGTCATTAGCTTGTCAGCTAGGTCGGATTCAGTTGTTGTCTGGAGGAGAATTCTAGCTCTGATTGGTAGTTTTTCATGGTTTCTCCTATCAATACCAGGCGAATGCCGGAGCAGTACCCTAACAAACGGGCCACGGACCGCGCACGATCATATCTTCGTCTTCCTTGTCTTATCCTCACACCTTACATACAAAGTTACCCTAGCACACACTACATTACCACACATGCCGGGAGAACCGTCAGGGGGTAAAACCTTGTCCCGGCTGGGATGATGCCTCATTGGTGGAGGATACCTGGTTGGGGAGAACCCCGCTAGCCGACGGTAGGTCGATGCCGGATTTCACCATACAGCGGGGGAAAGATAACCGCCCCTTCCCGAGCAAAAACATGTATTACACTTACGGGACTACTGACCCTGGTAGTTGATGTGTCTGAAATCACTTAACAATCAATCAATCAGTCAACCAGATGCCAGAGGGACGGATGAAATATAATGTAAAGATTTCTTGAAACTTTATTGAAAAATTAAGTTGCTTTCATTCACAATATTTTTCGTGTTATCCTGATATTTCTGCTGTTTTGTCATGTATTGATGTTTGTTGGATGTAAGGATGATTGTTATTCATTTATTCAGATGAGATTAATATATGAGAACATTTGTTGGAGTGCACATTTAAACATTTATTAACCTCAATTTCACGCAAGAAGCTTCACTAAACACCCATTAGCCTGCTTTTCGCTCACTTTAAAGATGCAACTTCTCACGGCATCATTTTCTCTTTCTCTTCACCGCCAATCGGGTTGCGGCTTCCATAACTCTTCCTATCTCTTGTAATCATCCTGATATTTCTCCGTTAACGACTCTTCTACTTTCTCTACCCTCCCATTTCTTGTTGCAATTTTGCTACACTTCTGATGATGGGGTTCTTATCGATAATATCTATGGCAAATTCAAATACATGGTTGTTAAACGTGCCTCTAGATAATATAATCGGTGGTAACATGTTGAATGTTTATATATAATGAACATATGTTTTCTTATTATTTTACAAAATAATGTATTTATACGAATTTCAGAATCATTAGGATAATTGGTGATCTTACTGACGTAAACATTAGAATCGTTAACGACGATTAGTTTTCCCCTATATTATTTTTGTCATTAGTTCCTCTTCAGAACATTGGTCAAATTGTATATTGTACACAGAAACACGTGTGAATTCACTCAGTGCTGACCCTTCTTACAAATTTACTATATCCTATGACTTTACTAGAAAATTATACATATTTATTAAAAACCTATTTAATCTTATAAAGGCCATTATCTGAAACGTTCATTGCCTGCTGACTTGGGTATCTTTCTAATCTTTGTTGATATTGAGACTTCTCTATCACGATTTTGATGAAACCAATCCCCTACTACTATTTTACATTGCTTTAGAGAGGGAAATGTATGACATTTATCCATGTGTAGGTGTTTATAACTTGTTTGTAGAATGTTTATAATACCCGATATATGCTGTTAAATGGATTTTGCAGGATCAAACGAAATCAGTGAAGGAAATACGATAGTAATGCAGCAGTTTATTCACGATCTCCTCATCGTTCAATATTTTTTGAAGTTTTTTCTAGTATTAACAGAAAAATTAAAATATTTTTCGTATTTAAAATTATCCGTTTAAAAAAATAGTTATAGAGAATTTTGACTATTAGGTTTGGTTTAATTACGATAAAGTATCGTGCTCCTCTGATCGTCCAAGAACAGTGCAGGAATTTGGGACGCAGATAAGGAAGTTAGATGTGAAGATATCAGAAAAACTTGTTTTTACATTTCATCTATGTTGTTAAATACATTTAATAAATATTTAAAAGGAATGGATTTGTTGTCAGTTCTGAATCGATTTACGCGTGCGGGAAATTTTCCCGCCTCCAGGTGTCTCCCCCAGAGGGGCACCGTCCCAGCCGGTACAACTCCTATACCAGTCAAGTGGTCTCCCAGCATGTGAGGTAGTGCCGTGCAGTAAGTGTTTGCAATCAGGAAAGAGGAAAAGGCAAGGAAGAGGAAGAAAATAACTCGCGTGGTCCCTGATTCGTTTGTTGAGGCACTACTCCCGCGCACTTCTCACACCTTCGTGTTTATCGGAGACACCATGGAAAACTACCGATAAGAATAGCCGGCTCCTGGAATTTTCCTCTCCATATCGCTTCTGAATTCGACCTATCTATTTAGATAGTGTCGATAATCCGCCTCCATGTGGACTCGAATCCTGGAACCACTCGTCAGAGTCGCTGCAGAGACCGCAATATTGGAGGAAGTAATCGAGATTTATTGTGCGCGGGGTCACGTCTCGATTGATTGTTAGTGATTCCGAACGCGTCAACTTCTGACGTCACTTGTTCCGTATATGTAGTTCATGTTCCCCCTCGGGAGATGTCGGTGGTCTTTCCCCGCTGGATGGCGAGTTCCGGTGCCGTCCAACCGTCGACTACTGGGATTTCCCCAACCAGGTATCTCCCGCCAGCTCGGCACCTCCCCAACTGGGACAAGCTCTAAGCTCCCGACCGGTCGCCCGGCATATCTGGTAGGGGTAGTGCAGTGCATATAAGTGTGTGTGTATGTGTGTGTGTATGTGTGTGTGTATGTGTGTGTGTGTGTAAGTAAGGGGTGAGGATAGGACAAGGAAGAGGAAAGAAAGATCGCGCGCGGTCAGTGGCCTGTTTGTTAGGATAGTGCCCCGGAATTCACATGAAAACATTCTTGTTCGGACATACCAGGGAGAATTACCGACCAGAGCAGCTGGACGCTTGAATTCTCCCCCAGACAGCGACTTCACGTGCCGCGGGAGTGGTCAGAAGAGTTGTCAGTGCTCGTCTCCGCACAGCCCCAGCGCAAAGCGAAGACTGCCAAGTGCCTCTGCGCCCTTGTTTCCTCGCCGGAGCGCCCTCGCGTGCGCGCAGCAGCTGCGGCTGGCGGAAGCGGTCGCGAGTTCGGACCTCACGCAACGCAACAAGAATAATTGACTACCTCTGATCGCTCTTCTTTCTGGTCCCGGAAGATCAGAGCTTCGCTGTGCCTCGATTACTTTCATTCCAATCGATTATGATGGATTCGAGACTGGATTTACTTGAAATTTTAATTTGCAGATTCAATTTTTTCGAGATTTAATGGAACTTGAAGAATTGTTATTACTGAGAAGTTAGAAGATGAAATTATGAACAACTTCTCATAAACGTCTTCCTCATTTCGCCCAAGACCTGCAGACCTGGAAATAGGAATTAGATTCTAAAATCGTTTCATTTGTGTCTTCTCTTGTTGGACTTTTGGGAGTATGCATTCAAGAAATTGTACGTTTTATTGCACCAAGAGTAGGGTTCCACCAAGGGTAGATAATTTTTGAAGGATAAAAAATTCATTACGATTCTGTGCTTTTATTGAGGTATTTGTCGAAGAACAATATGAAAAAATCACGTAATGTAGTCATAATCATATAATGTTTTTGGAAAGTTCATTTCAAATTATTCTATGCTCTTATTTGAATCTTTTGTCATTTATAATTATCGTTATTATTATTATTATTATTATTATTGTTATTAAAATCCGTTTGGTGTTCTGCCTTCGCTGTACTAATTAGTTCATCTCGAGCCAGATTCCTATTTAATATCATCTAAACATTACTGAACATACTATGGACCTCGTGTTTAATCATCTCTCCCTTCTTATTTACACTATTCCATTCAAAACTTTTGAATGGCATTTCTTATAAGAGCCTTGTTTTTAAAGAAATCCTTACCAGAAACAAAGCTGAGGGGTATTTTAAGCTGCCCTACGAAATGCTGGGAAAACAAATGAAAAGAAAGGACTTCATGACGTTGAGTCAAATATCAAGGAATTACCACTCTTGTTTACGGCCATGATATTTTGATTGAGAGAGTGGGGTCTCCCGATCGATAGTTTGACATAACAAGTCGGAACCTGTTTGCCGTGGACGTCGATGTTAAATGCTGAAAACACTTATTGTATGGGTTATAATCTTTTGACTCATTGAAGTATCGCAAAATATTTTCCCGATAATACCACGTGAATGATTCATCATTTATTTATAGTAATCTTATCAAACCGAGCGAAGTGGCTTAGTTCGTAGCGCGCTGGATTCACAATTGGGAGGTCCTGGTTCGTTCCCCGGGCCGGCTATCCAGATATGGGGGAGGTCAAAGATTAATAATTATAAGTATGAGGAATATTCTAAAACTATTGCAGTGAATTTAAGTAAATAATTAAGTAAAAACTCAATAAATTTCATATAAAGTTCTAACATTCTGATGTTTTCCAATTTATAATCTTTCATGAAGTTGAGCATTTCTACATTCGAGGTTGTTTTAATTCCAAGCGGCCAGTGACGTTTGCAAGACACCACCTCTCGTGAGTTAATTATGAAAGGCAGAGGAAGGCAAAACAAGAAACTGTTTACTTTGTTCGTTTTCGGTTCTCGATACTCACAAAGATCTGATAGCGTGTTTCTGAAATTCCCTAGGCACCATCTACAGAGGTATGAACTTTTTGCAGGTTTGATAAATAAGACCGATACTTTCCGATGGTAATTGTGATAAATTCTCCACTCATATATTACTTTTCTTTCCGGATATTACTTTTCCCCCTTTTAAACTCAACTCTGTAATTATGCATATTTTCCTCTGTAAAGTCCTTGGATTTGTGATAATAGATGTTGACCCAAACCCACTGTTCGTTGCGTCACCGCGCGATATGAGCAGGTGCTCAAGGGCGTGGACAGGCTTCGTATCTGTCGGCAGCGGCAGGCGATCTACGAAGATAAGCGCTTCCCGTCGGTTTCCCTAAACATGGTATCGTAACATCGGCCTCTGCACTTTCCGCTGTTCGTTAGAAAGGAACGTGCAAGGTTAATGTCAAGAAAATTCCTGCAGTGCAACTATTGAAACTTCCCAAGACATTGAAAACTGCCTTTGTGAGATGGAAAAGATGTCTTTTACACACTTACTCTCATTCGCATTGAGCTACAGTATGAGAGGTTGTACATTGAATTGAATTGAATTGAATTGGCCTTATTTTACGTGGCGAGACTCAGGCCATTAGGCCTGCTCTTCCGTCTGACCACGCAAATTTCGCTACGCTCCTTTCACCAACTACCGGAGAAAGGAGGTATTTCTTGGGCGAGAAACAGGCGACTTGAATTTAGCTCAGAGGCGTCATTTAGGCTTGAGGATCTTTTACATGCAAGTAAATCTACGAACATGGGACAGCCGGCTTTACTTCCCCTCCGAAGGAAGGCGTATGAAGGATTTTTTCGCCCTTAAAAATCCACGGCTTCGATCGGGTTTGAACCCGCCAACTTGGGTACATCGTATATGTAGGAAACTATGGTAAAAACATCTATTGCATGTGAATGGGGTGTTAGAGAAATAAGCATTGAATAACACAAGACTTCAGAAAACCTCCATTTTATTCCCTGATGATATAAAAGCTCAAAATATTACAAGTCTCATAATATTTACAAAGAAAAGATAATATCTTTGTTTACAGGCACTTAGTCAGCATATGGCCGCTAATGACTAAGAAGTTGAAAAGCGACCTAAAATAAATAAAATAAAAAAGCCATGATACACTTATGTTTAAAAATATATTACGTCATTTAATATCCGTTTGCTTTGATTATTGATTCTGGCCTTCGCTTCTTCACCTACTATGCGGTAGAAGCACGATCAATTAAACTTCATTCTCTTAGGAGAATATGTTTAAGTTCTTGTTTATTAGACACACTGTATTTTTTAATTGTATTAACTTCAAGCAAAAATATACGCAAAAACTACTCACTTTTTCAAAAGAATTGTGCATGACCTTTTTTAAAGATCTAATTAATTAGAACAACTCGCGGATCATATTGACCTTTGAGGGCATTACCAGTGAGTAGTACCTTTGCGTCCCGATATCGCGTACGTCTATCTCTACAGAACGTTTACCTACTTGCTCATAGAATCTCTTGTCCTGGTACCATTGTTGTTGGTGTATGGATCAAGATCCTCCACTAAACAGTCTGGTTAAGAAATAATTCTCTTTTTCTTATAATATGTGCATTAATCCGTAGATAACATATGCGAGGAAGTAAAATATGGTACCGTTCTCGACAAAATCCGGTTTATAATTTTTTTAATTGGCACCATGTCATTGACACACGTGAAAATTACATATATCTTGAAAAACTTTGACATCATTTAAATATGTAATTTTCAAGAATAGATTTTATTGAGAACATAAAGTTTATTTTTAATAACGTTGTTGAGCATAATATCTGAAGCTTTTATAATTTTCGAAAATTCAGGAATGTTAACTGGATCTGCGAAATTTTTGGAAGCCTACTTTGCTCTATTCAGCAAAAATTGTGCAGAAAGAAATTTAAGATTATTTTTTGTTATTTTTAAGAACGTTTCGGAAAGTCATTGGTGTTACATGTAAAGTATCCTCAAAATTAAAATAAAAGAATTTCAATTTTGCAGGGCTTTATCAAGCCATATCAATTGCTGGAAATTAATTTTTGGGAAAATTATATGTATGTTTTGGATGCTAGTTTATGTTGCTCACTAATGGAAAGAAAACACACACACACTTTTTTCGCCATCTACCCCACCCGATAAGTGTATTGAAATTAAAACCTCTACATCAATTATTTGAAAAGTTATACCTATTCTTATCTGTAAACTTCATAATACTTCATGTATATCCACACATACTAGGTTTCCGTGAAATAAAATGCTGTTTAAGAAATGCAAGAAGTACACAAATAAACTACTAATTCATATTTATATACGATTCATAATTTAAACCTTCGATGAGGGTCACGATGATGCCATTAATTATAAAAAATGGCTTGCCAAAGGTTACAGGTTATTCATTTGTCACACTTTATAAATTTGCTTCCCTCACACTTAAGATCCATGAAATTGTTTCTGAAGGCATAGCTTATTAAAAACACACATTTAGGTTACTGATAATTTTAATACTACTGTTTGTTAATGAAACTGTAGCCAACATGTTATCACAACACGAACTCATTTCAAACTGATAAATGGATTCGAGATAATGAGGTTGAAATACATTGATTTCGTAAATATTAAAATACTATCTTGGCATGTTTTTAGTCGCCTCTTACATCTAAATATTGAAGACATGTTTTCTTGATATGACATTTGTTCTTCATAATTAGTTTTTTAATTGATATCATGTACGTTTTTTAACTAATAGTAGTTTTCATGCAATTTTGAGTAAAGATGTTGGCAATATTTAAAAAAAAATTCTTTACGACGTCAACATTTTTTCTTTAATTGCCCTGTCCTTAAGCTGGCTTTACACTTGCAAGAAAATGGCGAGCAATATTATTTCGCAAGAAAAGTTGCCAATGTAAACATTGCGGCAATAAATATTTCTGATGTTGGCAATATTTCTTGCTAGATATTCCGGTCATAATGTAAACTTATGTGCTTCCATCCTCGAAAAGATATTGCCGGCTGTTGCTGGGGCTAGAATTGGAGTGAAGTCTGAGCAAGATATTGCTGAAAGAAGCCAATGATGACCACAGTCTCATACGCAGAAAGTACGTACGGTTGTACATAGACGTAATAGTTCCATTTTAATATGCATTTTTTCGCATGGTGTGTGAAGGTTTACGGCAATAAAAGTAGTAATAAATATTCCCTCTATGGTTGATTATCAAAGGTTCAAATTTTGATTCAGCCATAGATGCTCTCCTGATTATTAATTTTTTACGTTAAAAATTATCGAGATATTAATGTAATCTAAATCAATTTTAAGATTACTCTATAATATATCAGTTGTAGGAAATGGATATTTTATAACTTTTTGCCGAATTAGTAATTGCACTTTTTATTAAAAGAAAGTTACTTTGCTCTCACGGAATCGAAATCCACGAAATCATTTTGTTTTATGAAAAATATTCAGACACTTCTACCTAATTCGAACAAGCCCCCTTTTCCTTTCTTCTTAAAATTCAGTCACACGTCCTCACAAATCGTCAGCGTTACTTCATCTCATTTAGCACAATTAGTGCGACCGCAACTCGTATCTTGTGCCTTCCACTAGTTATCTGTCAGGAAGTGAGTGAGGTATAACCTCACTTCATTTCATGCGCCATTTCCCTCGCGCCGTCACGAAACACGGCAACAAATAGTCCTAATGTAAAGCGATCGGCAATATCTTGCCGGAAAGATATTGCTCAGATCTTTCTGGCAATATATTGCCCCTCCTTGCTCTTGCTAGTGTTAAGATGACCGCAAGAAGCAGAAACAAATTGCTCAAAGATATTGCGGAAACGTATTGCTAATGTTAGGCCAGCATTACACTGACATGCGCTGACATTCCCCGCTGGTGGGAGGTACCTGGTCGGGGGCGGTACCTCTCTAGCCGTTGCAAATCGGCCCCGGATCTCCCCATCTAGCGGGGGAAAACATGCACGACACTTGTACTTTCGGGACTAATGACCTTAGCAGTGGACACGCCCGGAATCATCAATCAATCAATCATAGTCACTATCTTTTTCGACTTAGGAAGTAAATTCACGATCGCATCAGCAGTTTCGACTCCAGTTTCCTCTGGAATTTCCATGTATTTGTTTTTTGAATCTGCCATTTCTCAGGTAACAAATTTACTAATCTTGTTTACATTCGGTAAAATAGCATCGATATAATAGCAACTAATAAACATGGTAGCGTGCTATCGGATTGTTGAAACACAAACATTAGCAAAAGCAATGGTATGAGATGAAATCCTGTATATCAAACGTGGCTAAAACACCATTATTTGCTTGTGAAAAATTATGAGGTTGAGGCTAAACCCTTCTTATTATAATAATCTCACTCGCAAATAATGGTCCATTTTAGCCACCCGCTATAAAATCCTACAACTTACCTAGCACTTACTGTTAATCCTTGCGTAAACGAACAGTCTATCGTGCGTACATTGGAAGGATACGAGAGTTGAGGACTCCGTCCTCACCCCAAACATGTTATCCTTTCCCTGTTTTTCTTCGCTCCTCTACCACCCCAACACCGTCCACCGTAACTTTCCCTCCCCTCCCCATCCCTCACGTCCCAGACGTCATCTCCGCCGCCTGCCCGCCGTCGACGCGTCCTCTTCCCCCTCCCCTTCCTCCTCGCGTGCGTGGCGAGAGCGCAGTCGCCACTCGAGTGGCTGATCAAAGCCCTCGCGTGCTGCCGCCATGTGATCAGACGCGCGGAAACTTCCGCGTTGCCCATATTTCCAGCGCTGCCGCCTCCTCGCGCCTGGCGAGGGCGCCCCGGCGCACGCTGCGACCTGTGAATGATATTGTAGCGTCGCGTCGCGCTAAAACACGGAGACAAGCACGTAGCGGACGGCGGGCATCGCCGGATGCTTAACAAAGGGCGGAGTGATGACGCACTGGGACTTTGCGTGGACGTGGCGTGGTAAGGCGGCGAGGTAGGGTGGAGGCAATGAAGGCGGCAGGTAGCGCCGAAGGGCCTATATTAGAGCACGATAACAATGCCCCGATTTTCTTGTTTCCCAGCAGCGTCGGCGGCAGGTGGTGCGTGAGTTTGTGCCAGTAGGTGCACGAGGGCAAGAGACCGACAATTCATTGTTGCGACATGTAGATGGCCTCAGGGTCGAGCGGTGCTCCGCACAGGGAACATTGATCGAATGTTGCGGTGCGGGTTCTATTTATTTAGTTAATTGTAAGCAGTGTAATTGTTTAATTGTGACTACGGTCAAGATTGTAAACAAATCTCATGTTTTTACAAACCACTATCGTCTGTGTTCTGATTACATCCGTATGACGCTAGAATATTCCGCCAGAGGCAGGTCGGATGCGCAGCGGCCGTTGTGAAGACGGTATCATCAAATTAATTATACATGCACTTAGAAACCTCAGACATTGAACCCGGGTCTCCCGAATGCGAAGTCACCGCGCAACGCCCTAAGTCACTTTGTTCGGTTCCGGATACGTAGACATAAACAAATAACACAGACACACACAAACAACTGTAAGTCCCAAAGACTTAACGTATATTTCACTAAGCATTTGATCGTGCTGAATCCGCATCTGAAGCCAGAATTTTACCATCACCCTCCATTTTTTTAACGCAGAAAACTATCCAGACATTGTATTTTTTTGTTTTCGGGGTTTGTTGTCAGACCCAAGGACTTGACACATCTTTCTCCATGTATGTCGACGCGCTAAATCCTCCGAACTCTTTTTTATCGTCATGGTAACTATGAAGATGATATGATTTGGTGATGATAGGGGTTGAAAGGAAACAAATGCATCCATGCCAGAGGCGGAACTCAAATCCGTGATCCTTCAGTCCGAGATCTCTACGATACTACTACCTAAACCATCTCGGCCATCTATATGACTTGGAAGACATTGGTTTATCGTAGAATAGAAGATCAAATTTTTCAGAACAAGCAGGACACGTTTATGCTATAGCTCTCATAGTTGTAATTAACGCCATCACCATTTTTAGATAACCCCAGAATCGAGTTTGTCAATTAATTTTAAATATATTTATTATCCATTATTGTTGGTTTTACATTGCTACTTGTTTAGGTACTTACTATCTTAAACGAGATAAAGCTAATTCCCAATTTCTTTAAATGATTTCCATGCATTTCCCAGTCAGTATCTCAATAGATATCGGACAAGGGATAACTGCTCATTCCCTCACGATGCAATTCGCATTTACACGATTGTTGGGAGATGCTGCATAATTAGCTGTAGCATGTAGGTGGATTACCTCTGTACTTAACCGCCTTCTAATACTCGCCTTATTGTTGCTAGCAAATTCGAAGAACCAATCGTACCTATGAAGCCGGTTTATACGCCTCGTACTTGCAATTGGTTATATACAGAAGAATTGTTGCCATTTTGGGGAAATTATACGCAAAATTATCTACTTCGAATTGGATGGAACGTCGCCCCTCTTATGTAGTATAAGTGTAAAAAACATAGGAGTCGGACATGAATAAAACAGTAAGTTTGGAATTGCAAACAGATTTCAGATTGGTTTGCACAAAGTCGCGCACATTGTTATAATCATTTTCAATTTTTACTATAGTTTCAAATCGGCTATGCCTAGCATGGTAAAAATTATATTTAAAATAATATTAAATATTGTGATTTAAAAATCGTTTCAGTATATATGCATATAACTCGGTAATACAAAATTTTTCACCACATTGGAAAAACGTGATCGATTTTTACCTATCTACACCCCCTAGAAGTATGTAACTTTTACTTTGAGGTGTCCTGTATAGACGTCCGTCCGTTCTATAAATCAAAATTTGTTTAGAGATCAATTACCAAAGACAACAGAAGGAGGAAACATCCGCATAATACTTTTAGTAGTTGCTGCGCACTTTGAATTGCTGTCACCCTTCTTGATGCAACCCATTTGACGTTTATACATTTCTACGCGCTCAGAGATGAAGCGATCCTTGCAATCGTTGCCACATTAATGTAGGCTGGGTCACTAAGGACAAAAAAAAGAGGGAAGGGGAGACGACAAAAGAAAAAGAGAAGGTTAAGGAGAGAGAGGCGAAGAGGGGGAAAAGGGGAGGAACTAGAAGAAAGGGAAAAGAAGTGAGCAGGAACAGGAGAAAGAGAGATAGAACTGTGTTCTTAGTATAATAATTTGCCCTTTTTTCATTGTATATACATAATGCAGTATCTGATGTGTGGTAAAAGAAAGTGGGTAGGAATTCCAGGGATCAAAAATGTGTGCTGATATTATCGTATTGCAACATTTACTAGGACATTTATTAATGTCTATTCTGAATTCTAACCTTAAAGTTATTGCCATAAACAGAAATATTAGGATTAGTTAATGAACATTGGCATAAAATTATCTTTTAAATAAATTAGAGTTTCTTAGCTTGCATATTCTTCCACAAAATCATTTTGCATGCATTCAGGACTCGCGGAAAGTTGTCGGAAATTTTTTTGTTCTACGCAAAATGACTTTTCTGGCTGAGAAATATTAATCCGCTATAGTTACCTTGAAAATTTAAAATTATTACCTATTTTAAATTATATACAATTAGTAAAAAGAAAGAAATAATAGACAATAATACCATAGAAAACCCTTTGCGGAAAACATGAAAAGTGAAAGCATTTAATAATGTTAAAATATTCAGTAAACATTTGTATAGGCTCACTATTTGGAATATAATTTTAAGAAATACGTGTTTTTGACAAATTTATTAGCGTAAATATTAGATAAATATTTACCCATATAATACATTGAATATGTTTTTCTCCTATTTCTACAAAACCATTATATTTTTAATTTAATCCGTTTAGTGATCCCAGAAGCAATTAAAAAACTCTTGTTTTAAATAATTTTTCAAAGTGTTTAATTACATCGTAAAACCGCTGTAAAATGAGTCGCCCCTAGGGACTTTCTATTGATGATGTGTTGGGCTGGTCTATTATTTAAAAGAGAAAGGATACTAGACTCACAATAAGTTTACTAAGACGGTAGTTTAGTGTTCTTTAGAGAAGAAAGATTCTCTGTGGTCTACCAGCACCAAAAAGAAGGTTCTAGAAACAGCAGCAGAAGGCACAGCAGCTTTCTCCGAGAACACTCACTCTTGCGAAGTTAAGCGTCAAAAGTAACAACTTGTAAGCCTTCACCGGACTTGATCCGACGACTCGCGAGCTTGTCTGTGTTTTTTTGTACGCTCTTTGCAAGTGACATTCTAGAAAAGTTTATGGCACGTGGACAGCCTGAAATATTTGCCGGAAGATGTCTTAAATGTCACAGTGAAGAATGTACTTCGAAAGATTTTCCTGATATTTGAAACATGTGTGAAGGGAAGTATTTATAATACTGATTTTATAATTGGTCATGGAAATATACTGTTCAGAATTACAAAATTGACAGAAAAAATATTAGCTTGAATATTTTATTTGTGCATTTTATCATATCCACTTAAACACTTAATTGTGTTAGTTATACTCTATTTTTTGCAACGTTACTGTACAACCTGAAATAGAGTCAAATGCTTTTCTAATTTGGTTTTTATAAATAGCTTACCTGACACATAGTGAAAATACTCTGAACGGTAGAGGATTGACGAAATGTAATGACAGCCAGAGTTTCTTTCTGGAGCGAATAAAAAATAATAAATCAATGGAATTCAATTCATTGATAATCTGATAAAATGTGTCGATTTTTCTATTTTTATCTTAAGATATAGGTTAACAGAGAAGATCACGCGTTATGCGACACAGTTACGCATTAGGACAAACAGGATCTGCAAAATACTCATGTAAAGTATTTTTCGTTTTTTCTAAACTTTAGTGAATTCACGTCATCTGATATAATAAAATCTCTACATCATAGTTGCATTTGAAGAGAACTGTGCCGGTGCACATTCGTTTTCCATTCTCGTATACGTACTATTGAGAAAGTTACGTCGTGTTGCAAAATATCTGTATTGAGAGTATGATGAAATTATAATGACTGCTGATACAAATAAAAAGTTTTTTGTTTTTCCAAAATAGTCTGGTAACAGCAAACAGAAGCACTACAAAGCATTGTTGCTGTAATGGGGCATTTTAGAAAATTTCAAATGACAATTTCTCAAAAACGTTTGCAAATTTATTCCAAAAATTTCCGCATTGAAAGAGGTGTTGCTGATTGTATGTTATTCCAAAAGACTCATTCGATTACAAATTTTAGGAGATTAAACATTGTGAGAAAATGTAGAAGAGTTAGTGTTTTTATAAAGAAACATACTAAACACTACTTAAAACAATATTAAACTAGTGGTGCTACAACAGCACGTACTTTCTCGCGATATTATTAATGGCTATATAATATTATCAAATAACAATTTCTGTCTTACACTTCAGAAATCATTTGAAATATTCTTAAACAAAGGGTGTAAAATACATACATATTTTAAATTCAAATGCTTAAACGAAAACCGCTTTCTGCCATTGAATTCAGTGTATGCACGTTCTACATAAACGTACCAACGATGCACGGTGTGTATTTAGCCATAAATAAAATTATTAGTTTATATTAACATGAAAGAATAGGCAGCAGTTATTATCGCCTTCTGTAGTAACAATAATGACAGCTATTTCGTATGGGATACACATTTTGCCAATTAGCAATGTTGATACAAGTAGCAAGAAAAGAGTACTTTCTCTTGTTAAGAACTTCCAGGAAAAATATTAAACTATCGTGTTCAATGAAAATATATATCGTAATATATTCTAAACGTTCAAAATTACAAAATTTAGAGAAATGTATTTTTTCAGCGAGAGGATGGAAGTTTTTAACGCTACATTAGCTGTCCCTTCGGTACGTAAAACCCTCTGAACATTCCAAAATAATATCCTTCGCTCTGTCGTCAAAGCGCCTTGGTACGTATCAAACAAGCAACTCCCTAGTTAGTTTGTTTTTCACACGATTGATTATTAAGTCTAACACTAATCAAATAAATATTTCCTATCCTTATCATTCTCCCCTTCAACTTCCATATTCAACCTAGACAAAACCTGTAACTAACGACAAAGAATCAAATTAGATTCGCAAAAGATAAATTTAAATCGCCCAAAGGAGAAGCGCTTGATTTCCCAAACTTACTTTCTGTAACTGTTTTCTTCCTGTAATTGTAACCCATTTTCATCTCATACAATAACGTAATTATTGATTATTGAGATCTCCAATGGGTATTTTTTTAAAATTATTTTGATCATTGTTGCTATGACAACGAATGAATTTGTAAGTCATTGAGTGCCTGCTAAGAACATTCTTGCCATATATGAAAAAATATATTTTGCTTATATACTGGGTTTACGAAGATACTAGAAAATATGGATTATTGTGTTTCAACCAGTTTCAAGGAGACATAATGTTTTTGAAGCTTTTGCTTGCGTCGGATGTTGAAAGTTACTTAACTAAACTTTTAAACAAAACATTTCTTGTTTTAAAATTTTTGGTAATGATGTTATCTATGGAAAACTATTATCTGCAGTGATAAGCGCTTTTAGAATTATTTTCATTTTATTTTTGAAATAACGATAGATTACTGAGAACAAAGGTGATGAAAGCCTCTCAGACAGTTTTGCGATAAGATTGTGTTTGTCATCAAATGCACACCATATGTGCATTTGTTATTTTCGTTCTCTTTTTATCAGCCACTGTCCATCAGAATGAGAGGTTTTTGCATGTTACATATAATACCTCGGTTACGTTCCTGTCTGCACAAGTAATAAGAGTTTCTTGTGTATTGTAATTTGGTTTTGTGGTAAAGTATTGTAGTTACGCTAAACTACAGAATTCTTGGAACGTCACATTTCAAGATTTAATGGATTCATCTATGTATATTTATAATCTCCAAGGCGCCCAGAAACTGAAAGAAAACTATTCAGCCTGTGGTCTTGTGAGAGATGTCTGTAGTTTTGTAAGATATCTAGGATCTCGAGAAAAACCCGCAAACAATTAAACGGTTTAAATTTGACTGAAAAATGCAAATATTTAATTTATATCCCCCAAAAATAACCCCTTTCTTAAATGAAGTAAAGATAAGTAAAGAGCTGGTCACAAGTTGACGTAGGCACTGTTAATCTTTTTTTTTAATTTCTCGAATACGTACGTATATACGGGGTAATACACGTAGTATTGAAAAAGTTATGTAATGCTGCGGAAAATCTATTTCGAGATTGTACGGAAAATTCACGTTTTGGGGTCCTCTAATACCGAAAAAGGATTTTTTTTCCAAAACGCCCGTGCGTCCGTCTGTCTGTCGACTGTGAACAACACTAGCGCTCATATTATTCGTGCGATTTTTGTCAAACTGACGAAACACCTGTCGATCTTGCCTAGACCGACGTGACGGTCTAGACGACAAGCTAGATTACAAACGTTGCAGCTCTACATTGGTACAATGTCAGGAATGAGGTCCATTGGCCCCGTTTTAGAATAGCGTTGGGGGCGAGGAGATACAGATTTCGAATCAAAGAAATGCAAAATTCGTAAAATAATCTACTTTAGCCTGTAGTACAGGAGCTGGAACAAAGAGATAGGGCTATTTGCTGGTCCCTTTGTCTTCATTATTCATCACACACATGCTTAAGTCCATTAGTCTTACAAGAGGACAATTGGTATTGAAATAAGTTGTACATTTTAAATGAAAATAGCAAAAATCGAATACTTCTTCAGTTTTACCTAACCAAAGACAGCCGAGTCCACTCTCCCCGCTCCCCATCCCATCATTCATTACCTTTTGCGAACTTATTTATTGCGCTTTTTCAAAAATAATTCTCTTCAAAATTCACAAATTACACACTAAATGTAGAACACAACATTTAAAGAACATTTTAAATAAAACGATGATTTGTCTTTCGTTACTGCAATGATGATAAATTTATGTGTTTGTGCAAAAAACCTATGTTCTTTTCACTCATCTTTTTTTTAGTATTTTGGACTACTAATTATTTAAGCAAAATGTAGATTTCGGAATATTAAAGTAGCAGAATGCCTTTTTTAATATGAACATTTTTTAGAAAAAAATGGGAATTATTTTCGATATAAATATTTTATTGGTATTTAAAAGACATCATTTGATACTTTTTTACACTCAGAAAAATTAAGACTTCAAGACACTTCATAAAACATATTTTGATTTTGTTTCCACAAATGCATTAAATTATGGTCCATAATGAAAATATTAATGAAAATTTTTGAAAACTCGAATATTTGAATCAAAATGGTAAAAAACATTGATATATAAAAAATGAAATTGAGGAAATTTAAAGATTTAATATTGAAGAATATATTTAATAAGTGTAAAAGTGTAGGGCAAACAGAAAAAAGTGAAGGATTCGCGATTTTCGAAATGCCAGAAATGTTGATGAATATATCACCCGTACATACTTATAAGCGCACAATCCTTTATTTGTGAAAAATAGAACAATTTTTGAGAAACTTTTTAATTGTTTGTAAGGGCTTAATATGTAATTCCTCAAACAATTAAGAAGCCCGTTTCAAATTTGCAGGGCCTCAAATTCAGTCAAATTGTTCAGAGATTATTCGGGTTGGAGAAAATCCTGTGTGTGGTGTCAGCTATTTAGGCTTCACACAAACGGATGAAGAGATTGACGGATGGGGGATGGAGGGATTGTCAGATGGATAGAAGCATGGATGGAGGGACAGAGACAGACGTATATAAAACCACTTCGAAATCAGAGACACCCAAAACGTGTATTTATGTCAAAATCTTGAATTGAATTTTTCAAGCATTTTTATAATTTTCATTTTATTACGATAAGTAAATGTTCGTGGTTTTGCTTCTGATTTTTACCATTTAAGAACAAATGCCAAAGCGGATGACAATTACATAACTTTCTCTTCTTACGAAGTTCCTTCGTAATCCGGGAAAGTAAAAAGTAAAATAAATTGAAACAACTGAAGTAAAATCTTAGATAACTCATGTCCAAAGATAAAATGAGGAGAAAGGATATGAGGAGAGTAGCAATAACGTAAGAAAAATAACGAGAAAGGACTGGGAGGGCATTAACTGAAATGGGGGAAGGGGTAGAAAGAGAAGGGAAGTAAAGAAGGGGAGAAGAGAAGTAGAAGTAGAGAAGGGAGAAAAACAGAGGGAGAGAGAGGGAGAATGTTTTAGTGACAGAAAGTGAGTGAGGGAGGCAGAGAGAGAAAGAAAGAGAGAGAGAGAGAGAGAGAGAGAGAGAGAGGGGGGAACAAAACAAGAGACACGTAGGGACGAATAGAGAGAAGGTCAGAAAAAAAGAAATGGAAGAGACGAGAGGTGTAGGAGAGAAGTAAGGACGCAGAGAGGGAAGGCTGTGTGATGGCTGAATTGTGGAGAGACGGGAGAGAGCGCCTTTCCGAAATCTTCCCCAGGTCTCTCCTGCGCCTCTCCGCGCCTTCTGTCTTAACGAGTTCCGCCCAAACGAGCACGAGAGCGCCGAACATCCGCGGCGCGCGCCTGTAATTTGTTCCTTCCTTCGCGGGCGATCGCCCATTACGGAATCCGCGCTAAATAACCATCTGGCCTGCACCGGCGCGTCTCCTGCGGCAGGCGCGTTGATGCGACCTCGCCGCCCCTCTCCTTCCGGCAAGAGGGCGCGCCAGTGGTCTAGTTACCCGTACGGATCCACCCGAGGACTCGTTCACTGAATAAAAGAATCAAATCGACACGCTTTCCTCTTCTTAGGAGAAGAAAACGAAATGACGGAAGTGGATTGCTGGCGACGGCATTGGTGTTTTTACTTTCTGTGAACTTGGCAGAAGATTCCAGTGTATTTCATTGTTTAATAATTCTATATTGTAAAATGTGGGTGCTTAGTGCATGTTATTCTTAAAAAGAAACTTCATCTAGAGTGAAATTTTCAGATCCATTTTCATTAGCATTACGGCTCGAAAATCTCTCGATGGATGAAAAATGAATTAGACGGCTTGGTCTGGCATCTCGCCGTAGAATCGATGATTTATAAAAAGTTGGAGGTGATAGTGATAATGATGATAATTTTGAGGTAGAAATACGAAATAGAAGAATCAGACGTGAATCTGAGCAGATTGCCTCATGGTAGATCGAGTTGGCATCATGGTCATCGAGGTGGAAGATAAATAACCATGAATGTTCCCACAACAGCGACACGAAACATTCCTTTCTCCTTCACACAATGTTACGGGCATTCTTATGTTTGGAATTAACCTCTTCAAATTGTTCAGCAAAACCTTTATTTCTAATGTCCGGAAGTGGTTATTAAACCTTGAAAAGTGATTTTCTGGCAGAAACAGTGTGATAAAATGAGAAGAATTTGAAAAGTATCAGGATGTTGAGGCCACAATCTACTGCCTCTTACGTGCCAATCACCTGCAAAATATATTATAAATTATGACCTATTATAAATTATTGTTAATAACTAATCACAAACCGAAAGTACGTTTGTGAGTTTAAGACATAATAAATAGTACATATTCTCTATAACAAATAAAATTCACGTAATGAGGGGAGACGCCATTTTCTGTAACAATTGAATCAATTTATATTACCCTGCTATATTACCCTGGTCTACCTGCAATCTTGGTAATTAAAAAAAGTAAGATTGTAAGTTCACCTTATTTAGGTAAAAGGTTTCTTTCGAGAGACGGTTCGAATTGTTTGGTTATTCGAAATATGGATATATTAATAAATTACAAAAGGATGATGAAACCAGATGTGATATAAAACTCGAAAAGGTTTTAGATTGAGACATGTCCACTCACGATTCACGTGCAACCAACATTTAATTCCCAAAAGGTTGTAGATTTCCACGTTTCCTCTCACTAACAAGAACGCAAACGTCACCCTAATTTGCATCACGATCACGTGTATAGTTGCGTACGCATAAGTTAATTCCATCCACTTACATTTTAGGTTAGCGTTACACCAGGTTTCGGCGCGTGCTGCTGACATATGTGGAAATCGCTTCCCGGGGCTGCTGCTGCGACCGGACGGCCATACTGCGCGGCGCGGCGCTCCGCATATTGATGGCAAAATTTAGCAAAACATCGAAATTTCGATACAACATCAAATGGTTTTTGATGTCGATGTTTTCGTCGACAAAAACATCGATGTTTACAATATCAATGTTTGAAGTATGATGGAATATTTCGAAGTAAAATGCCGTTGTTCAAATGTAATACATAAACGTCAACATCAGTTTAAAGTGTATATTGACTTAAATTTGACTGTCACTTTAATATTTTAATCAATGTTCTATGTAGTCAAGGTACAAAATGCAGTTTAACGATATTACCACATGTTGTCTAGGCTATCCGGGACGAGCCGCGTCAATGTCATGGAGGCTAACGTTTCGGCCAGCGTATTGTGGCCTTCTTCAGAGCGTACTGCTGAAGAAGGGCACAATACGCTGGCCGAAACGTTAGCCACCATGACATTGACGCGGCTAGTCCCGAATAGCCTAGACAACATAAACTCCGACCGCGAAACCTACACAATGATATTACCACATACTTAATAATCAGAACGGGTAACATCAATGGAGAAATGCTGCTAATAGCAAACGGTTTCGTGCCGCCTGAACATCAACAACAGGGACAGTTGTCAAAAGCTGTTGATTGCAAGCAATTCACAAGAATATTAGGCACTGAAAATTGTATTTATATCACGAGATTTGTTTTTAAAACAGATGTTTCTGGACAAATACATCGAAATTCAGTAAACATCGAAAGCAAAACATTGATGTTATAATATTGATGTTTCTGCTCGAAAATATCTATGTTTAAAAAACATCGTTGATGTTTTTTGCCGTTTCTAGCTCCGCAGCGCTAGTGTTGCGTTTGGGCGGCGCGGCATGGCGCGGCGATCAGTATGCGCGCGGGGTCGGCGGCGGGACGCCC
>BOPP01000085.1:4779171-4816365 GCA_017312745.1 Gryllus bimaculatus | reverse complement strand
CGGGGCGGGATGGGGTGGGGCGGTAGAACTTGCTCGCGCCGTGCCGTGCCGTGCCGAGCCGTTCCGTGCCGCGCCGCGCCGTTAAAGCAAATAAGGCGCGCTTTACGGCGCGCGCCGCGATCGCCTGGGCCGGGCGCGCCGCGCGGCGAGATGGCCGCAATTAAAATCGCTATTAAACGCCAGACAATGCGCCGGCCGCAGGTGGCCGTTGCCGCGGGGCAGGTGCTGCCGCGGTGCGGCGAGCCGCTGCGGCGCGCTCTGCTCCCGAATGGGCGAACGAGAACAAAAAATCGTTTGGGAGTCGGAAGCGGAATTGGCGGGAAAAAATCGACGGAAAAAAGAAATGAGTATTATGGTTCTATTTACGCAAACAGAGAGAAATTTAAATGGTCCTTTGCCTGGAAATAGGTAAGAGTTTTTTTAAAAAAAGGAAGATAATTGCTTTGCAAGATATTGACCAATCAGTACGAAAAACTAACGTCTCAAAATTCTAAGTTTTGGGATACTGCTGTTTTAAAGTTTAATAAAGCTGTGTAAAGCTTAATAATAATATCACTTAAATTTAAAGTTTATTATTAATTGTTATTATTCATTTTGGACTCTTATATGACATAAATTTTAAATTCAAATGGTTTACTTGTAAACCAACTTTTTCACGATATTTAAAATTAAAACGTCAAAATCTCAAAACTCAGAATTGGGAATTTTTGCCTTATGCAAAAGGCCCTTATGCATGGTTGTATTACAGAAATAACATTTTGATTGCATTCAAGTATTGTAAATACAACGATTAATGAGTATGTAAAACGAAAAATTTGGAGGTAATGAAATAGCCAGAGCACGTAATTATTAGGATACGACGAACTTAAATTAAAATTCATGTTGTGTACTTTGTGTTCTGTGCAACAGCGGGGCGTGTGAAGCGACTTTCCAGCGAATCAAATTAAGGAAATAAGCTCAATTGCAACGGAACTCTCAAAAAACAAAGTTACAAACGACTCTCTTCGATTTATATTGTTTCATCTGTATTCATTCACGATATCTACTCAATTTTGACGTCAGTTGAAATGCTTGTTTTGAAATAAAATTGTTTGTATTCTTTGGCTAGATTTTCCCCTACAGTGCCGTTGGGGGCGTCGCCGCCTTCGACGCTATAATAGTTTCGGCTTTTACTTCTCTGGTTTAATTCCCTTGCAGCAGAAGTTGAGCTTTATCGCGCTCTACCAGTTATTGTGGGTGTAACCATTCAGAAAGATACACGTCTATTAATAGCTCCAGTAGTCCCATTGTTTCCATGTACTTTGGAGCAACAGGGACAACACTGGGAATCAGTCCAAGTGTGCGTCTGCGGTAAAAAACACAACCATTAGAATGTTTGTGAGAGAGGAGTGGCTCTATTTATAATTGAAACTTTCATCAGTTTTTTTCACAATATTGCTAAGCAGGTCGCTTCCGAATTAATTGCCTTTTTATCAATTTTTTAAAAATTATTTTCGGAACATTGCTTTATTAATCTGCTTTGTTGAATCATTTGATATTAAAGCAATTCATTTGTTTAAATTAATGTTTAATAGCAGTTGGTTTGGAAAAAGCACCCAGACATTTCGTGATTTGTAACTCTTTCAGATTGGTCAATAATACATATTAATAATGCGCAACAGCAAAAATGCTGCTTAACAAACAACACACTCAGGTTTTCCAAAATGTAGCACGCTCCCAACTTACACGCAACAAATACAATACTTTCGAATAACAATTCAGTTAATTAAATATATACACAAAAATGGTCTTCACGAATACTGCAATAAACTAGTGTAATATGTCTGCTGTCCGACAGTTCGTAGAAACAATAAAAAAAGTTGCTGTTCCGTAACGTAACGAGTGAATAGCAAATATTTAATAGCGGGTCTCTTCCTTGGAGACTTGCAGTCGTATGACGTTAGCTGCGTCATCAGCAGTGACGCACTGAGTATGAAAATTCAGTCTGTTCGAGCAGTATGCGAGTAGATGTAATAACACTGAAATATTTCCATTGACAGTCAAAATCGAAAGCATTTCATTGATTCTGGATTTTCTCCGAGTTTCGGGGTAACAACGAAACCATTGACATGTTTTATATGACCGGGAGCTGCCTTGTTTTGTTCAGTTCGTAAGGGCCTTGGAAATTAGTTATATATACTATTTTTCAATTTATATTATTAAATACTCATTAATTAAGGCCTTCATAAATAGTTTCACTGATTATTCGTCTTACTTTTGTATATTTACATGACATATCCATACGTAACAATCCAAGGCACAACATTCAGAATTCTTTAAGTTCAGCAGCCCTTTGTGGGTTCCAACTAATTGTACTTTCTTTCAGGTACCGCATTGTTCCATTCACCCAATTTATTTAGTTTCCAGTTAATTATTTTCCTTTCTATGCACCAAGCACACACTTTCTCTCCCCCTCCCTCTGTTCCTCTCTCTCTCTCTGTCTCCAATATCCAATTGTCGAGAAGACAAGGTTCACTTTTCCTTCCGAAACAAAAAGACCATAAATCTCCAAATCAGATATTGTTATCTATTATCGGAATCGATTTTGAATATTTTTTATGAGAATGTTTTCATCCTCTAACTCTGGCATCGTACGTGTCACAGTCGCCTATCACGTCTCTGTCACGAGGCTCAGATGCGTTGGCCGGCGCCACTGCTGCTTCATTGCCTCCCGTCATATCTGATTCACATCATGGCATCTACGAGGTTATTTGTAAAATCAACTGTAGTTGAAAAACAACGAACTAAGAGGTTAATTGTGATGTACTCTTATTTACAGAATGTACCAATCGAGAAAATATTTCAAATGGATATATGCAGACATCGAAGTACATTTTTAGTATAAGAATCTTTTCTTTCTTGTCCGAATCCACGAAGTACTGTAAAGCATGATCATTGCGATATTCACTGTTTTACACCCTTTGCACTAAACAACAATTGCAGGGCAATTACGTCATCGCTCTGCTGCAGTGCTGCTCTTCACGGGCGAGGGGAAACGACCAAACGACCAAAGGAAAGTGAGACAGTGCTCATGTTGGTATGTGGAGTGAGACTATCGACGGGCACGTTATTAAACTATCGAGGTACTGTCCTGCGCATCCGAAAATCACCAGAAAATATGGGCGTTTCCGTCTACTTGTTCCATCTGTCAAAAATAGTTCTTAGCATATTTCATCAATTAAATAAATACTCTACTTTGAACAAGCTGAGCCCGGCAAATAACACATAATAGTAACATCTTAAAACCAATGGAAAGAACGCTTAGTTATTTTCATTTGTTTTTTACTTTGTTGTGCGAATTGCAATCGAACTATTGAAAGTAGTCGTCGTTTCGTCGAGTTGACGTGAGCAAGAGTCTGAGTGTAATGTAGTTAGCGAAGCGAATATTGCGAAGTTTGTAAGTTTGAAAATCAACTTCTGCTGTTTTCTTCTTAGTCAGTTACGTTAAATTTTCACCAGCGAATATTAAAACGAAAAGAAACAATAGAAATGGTGCTATACGAAGATGTGGGTTTCTATCCAAATGATTGTTCTTTGCTTCTTTGCCAGTATCCCAGCCCTAATCCGTTCCTGAATACTGTTCGTTCTCTCCCAAATCAGCGCCAAGTCTCGACGAACCTTATTTCGCCGCTGGAACATCGGGTTGTCTACGAACAGATTCCGAGGGCGGAAGTGCTTCGTCCTCGGGGGCTTTCGCATCGCGGCCACGCGATGGTCGACGCTTCTCGCAGCCACCCCTCCCCCGCCTGGCGTCGGCGGGGAAAGGATCGCGTCCGCCTCCCGCCAGTCATGATCCTCAGGACGAGAGGACGCCGGCCGCGCAGTCGTAATGGCTCCGATGAGGACGGAACGCGCGTGATCGGCGAAAGAAAAATAGCGCGCGAGGCGGAGAAGACGCTTTCGAATGGCCTCGCAGTGCGTGATTTCGGAGATATCTTCCCGGAGTGGCCTCTTCGGTCGGAATGAATCAACTCGGGAGTATTAATGATTTACGAGTATGCAATATTCACTTTCACTGCTTAATGGCCGTTTGAGTTTTATTCAACGAATCGCTCATAAAATTCCTTAGAAAGGAAAACGTTCGCTAATATGTTATACCTTTCACAGAAAGTTTATATCAACTCATTTTTCTAAACAGTTGGGCTTGATGAATAGGATCTTTTGAATTACCTGACAGGTATCTCAATTATCCCAATATAATTCTGTGTTAGATAATCATATTTTGTCTCAAGACTTTTGCGGCTGAAGCCAGTTACTTCACATCGAAGGATAATCATCATACATATTTAAGACATTTACATTTAGTGCATTAAATTTTATAAAATGTATACGAATACTTATTACGAAATGTATAAGAATTGCGAAAAAACATACTTTGAATAGTCAATAAGGTGAAGTATCGGATGTGTCTACAATGAAAGATGAGCATCCCTTCCATTGTTATATTCCTCTATTTTTATTATTTACCTTTTTAATTAAACCAATTAAACGAAAAAAATGGGAATCTTAAATAATAATAATAATAATAATAATAATAATAATAATAATAATAATAATAATAATAATAATAATAATAATAATCGAAATGTCAGTGAAGACAAGGCGTCGGGTATGTTTAAAGCTTACGCAAAGCCTCTGACACTTCATCACGCGTAAAATTTCTTTGAAGCTCCCCGCAAACCACCCTTCAGCGCACTCCTATTCACCGCGCGACGCCGACGCGGCGTCGGCGTCGGGGCGAGCGCTGTCTGCTCGAGGGGGGGGGGCGGCGGCGCTGGCCCGGCCCCTAGCGGCGGCGCGCGCAACTACGCGCCGGCGCGCCGCGGGGCGCCGGCATTCGCTCGGCCGCTGGCTTGCGTGACGGCTGGGCTGCGGAGAGACCGCACCGCGCCGCGCTGCACCTCACGTCTCCGAACGACGCCGCGTCGCCTCTCTTCCTTCGCGTCCGCGCCCGCCGTGTCGTGTCCCCGGCCGCGCCCAGTGTCAGTGACCAGTGCGTCCCCGCCCGCGCGTCCTGCGTTTCCAGGCTCCCGCCGGCGCCCGCCCGACCAGTGTGCGTGCCGTGTAAGTGTCCTCAGTGTTCTGTGTGTTGTGTTTTGTCCGTAGTAGTGTACTGTAGTGGCTGTAGTGTGTGTTGTGTATGTCCCTCGGCACCGCCCCGCCCCCCTTCTCTGTGTGTGTGTGCACACGTGCATGTAACCTCGCTGAGCGCTCTGCGCCGTGCCACGCCGCGCCGCGCTGTGCCGCGCCGACCGCGTGTGAATGTTTTGGAGCGCCGCCCACCCCACCGCACCGGGTCGGTGTCTGCGCTAGATGTATGGTGCGGCTCGCCTTGCCGCGCAGCGAGGCTGCCCTCTGGTGCAAGTGCGCCGCGAGTGTTGAGTGAGTACCTCGCTTAACCCAGGGAAGTGCCGAACGCCCCGTTCCGGCCGGGAGCGGCGAAGAGCCATCAGGCGTCTGCGCTCCGCCCACGAAGGGGATCCTTAACGACTGTTGCACCGGCGACGCCCTATCAAGATACGAATCGGTCTTATCAGCGTCGGGGAGCGACGCCGCTTATCTCAGCGCCGCCGCCGGCGTTCAGCGTCGTCATTGCCTTGAAGCCTACGGCCTCCTCGCGCCCCCGCATCCCAGGATGCGCGTCCTCTAGATCAGCGCTCGCGAGATATGTTCCGGGCATCCAGCGCCAATGGCTGTCTACGTCACGGACCTCATCTCCCCGACGTCGCCGCAGAGCTTCAAGTAAGTCACCTCGCCAGTCAGCCAGCCAGCGCGCTCTCTCTCTCCTTCTCTCTCTTTCCCCCGCGTGCCGCGCCGGCCGCGTGCCGCGGTGCTGGGCCGCATGGCGATGCGGAGAGAGCCCGAGCGAGTGCATGCTGGAGCTGACAGCTGCGGAGAAATTTTTGGATGTTATCCTTTGACCTGGCCCTGACTTACAACCTGGCACCTAGAGTCTGCTATTTGCACCGTTGTCAGCTAACAACTAGATGTGCGTGTAATAAATTCTAAGATAATGTGTTGTAAAAATTCCGTTCTGATGAAAAGATACTTCTGCTGATAGGTGTATGAATGTAATTTACTTCATTGACGATTTTCTAAAGGCATTTGGCGATGTGGAGAGCATGTTGACGTAGTCATATTTTAGACCAAATGCTACATATAATGTTATATTAACATTTTTTAAGCCACTGAAATGTCTACACATACTCATCAAACGTTGAAATTGATTTTCGATGTAAGCTACGATACTATTATTGAATTGTTAAGGTTTTATGTGATTCGTTTCTTCGTACTTTTTAATCCATTATTGCTCATGTGATGGAAAAACCACTTGCGTTTTCGTTCAGTCAGATCTTCATCAAGCAACTGGATAAAATCACTCCAACCCTTGATCAAGTTGTTTTTGTCTTCAATTGCGTCAAACGAAGGAAACATTAATGTTTATAAAAAAATCCAAAATTAAATTCCAACAAGGTACATAAACTAACATTACATTACTGACGTATTCTGCTGAACATTTTAGGCTGCAAATTCCAGTCTTTTAATTTTCTGTTGTTGTGGATGATGTTAATTACTTGAACGAAAATACAGAATATGTAGGAACGAAAACACAGAATACGCAGTGTTTCGGGTGGGATTTACAATCTCGTTTCGTTGCTGAAACTATTTAATTTGCTAATATATGGTGATAATAACATTAAAACTGTAACAATGTTAATAGTCGTTTTTGTGGGTTTATTCGAACATAACAATAAAACTATGGAACGGAATCTGACTTAATAGTTTGTTTCTTGTTTTTATATCTTCTATGAACGTAATGCGTTTGCCTGCGATTTTTTTACCCCTAGAAAAGGCGTGTCGAATCTCACCAGAAACGTGTTTTGCTTGTTCAATGGTATCGTGCAAGTAAACAACCTCGTCCACTGACCGTTGTGTATGTTTTAACTCCTGAAATCATGGATATCGAAATTTCCTATACCACGGTTAAGTAGAATTATCTTCATGAATTTTTATTCGGTTTTGGCTTTTCGTTAACCATCAATTTCGTCGATTATAAAATATAAATTCGTCTCAAACTAGTTATATAAAATATTAATATTTCTTTTAGATGGCGTATTTTTCTAGATAGTGGACAATATTAAGAATGAAAATACTGTTCCATTCGCGTATTACGTGAAAAAGAAAGTGATTATTAACTTTATATTGAAGAAAAAAGAAAGTATTCGTTTAATTGGTAAACTGATTTTACTGAAAGTAGGGTAGAGAAAATCACTATTTCACCTGATAGTACTTTAATCAATTTACTTGTCATTTTTATGTACATATAATTTATTGTAAATTTTATAATTTTTGAATTTTTTTTAATTTCATGCATCAATTTATTTTGAATTAGTCTCAAACTACTTTCGTTTTTATATATTATACAAGATGTTAAATGCCAATTTATGGGGGAAAGGTTCGTTATTTTCTAATACGATTCGTTAGAGAGACTCGGCACTCGGGTGTTTCGAAGCGTGTTTATTGGAGGTTTGTCCTCAACATTTCTCTCGAAACGTTTGCGTGCTATGCTCGATGCCTTCATAAAAGCTTCTCATAATTGCTGGTGGGTCGTACCCAGCTAATGGCGTAGTGTTTGACATTCCCGAGCAATTAAGATTTAATAAATAATGTTGTGGACGTTGTGCTATGATTCCTCTTTGCTTTTCGCTCCACTGCCACCGGAAGGGGTCTCGCGTGTCTACGTCATTTGGGTCGCCCTTTTGGAAAGCGTTATGTACTGAGTTGTGTTTAATGTTTTTAGAAATCGTCTTCGTTCGTTTTAAATGAAGTCTTCGGGAGTAAAAAATGGTATTTGACATTTTGGGGCAAAATCGGGATTGTTTGCGTTAATAAAGAGGGAAAAGAGGAAAAAAATAGGAGCAAAGTTGTCTGTTCAAAGTGACTTGAAAAAACAGCCAATCAAATGACAGTGATTATTCACTCGTACGTTATGGTTTCTGCCTCTCGTGACGTGAAAAATCTCTGTTTCACCTGCATTTCCCGACGAAACTTTAAATCATCCCCTTGATGGGGGTCCTGAGGTTCGAGTTCTGACCGTGTCAGGATTTTCGACTCAAGTTACATAACTAGGTCGAGATCAGCCGCGATATGGAGGAGAATTGTAGCGGTCGGTTGCTCTGTTTGGAAGTTGATCGTGGTTTTTACGATAAATACCAGGTGAATGCCGACGCAGTACCTTAATAAACGGGCTACGGATCGCACGAAGTGATCGCGATATTTCCTTCCCTTTCCTTGCCCTATCCCCACTCCTTACTCTCACATACACTTACCCACTTACCTGCACTATACTATCAGATACGTTGGAGACCAGTCGGGAGATCAGAACATATACCGGCTGGGGTTGGCCTGGAAGGTGGGAGATACCTGGTTGAGGAAAACATTGCCAGCCGAGGGCAGATCGACGTATGTCGTCAGCGCCGGATCTCAATATTCTGCAGTAGAAGATCAACCCCTCCAAACTGGTGATAAAACGTGCACTACATTTATGGGAACACTCCACGCTCCACGAAATAAACAATCACCCGAAACCGTCACACGCCACCAATTATTTCAGACCACCTCAAACTTTAGGTGAATTCGGTCTTTTCGGCTATTCGGGACTTTCCGAGAGCAGTTAGGGGTGCGATGTGCGGGTCCGATTGGGTTCGAACGAAGCAGTGCGGGGCGGGGCTTGGAGGGGGATGGTACGGGAAAGGGAGGGGCGGAGTGTGAAGGGTCGGAACGGGATGGGACGGAGCGGGCGGGATGGACCGGGGGCAGGGAGGAGCCAGACGGGTCGGGAGGGGGTGGGGCGGGGGCAAGGGGAAACGGGGCGAAGTGGTGCCGAGCGGGGTGGGTAGGGGTGGAGCGAGGGCGGACGGGACGGGACAGGGTGGAGGCGGAGCGAGAATGGAGCGGGAGCGGGTGGTGCGGGACAGGACGGGATGGAGCTGGGCGGGGGGAAGAGTGGAACGGGGCGGTGCGGTGCCGAGCGGGAGTTGGGCAGGCGTATAGCGGGGCGCGGCGGGTGGAGTGGGCTTGTGGAAGGAGGGGCAGGGGCGGGTGATTGCAGGGCGAGGCGGCGCGGGCGGTGGCTGGCCGAACCGGTCGGGAGGAAGCGCCGCTGTCCGGCCTCAGCCTCGGGCGACGCCAAGCGGATATGAGCGCTGCGCCCCGCTGACCCCTTCCACCGCCCGCGAGACGGCGCGCCGGCCCCGGCTGCTGTTGCCACGAGAGCGACGCTCTCCAGGGGGTGGCGATCTGTCTCTCCCCTTCCTGGGCGGTTGAATTATTCAGGCCGTTTCAATCGAACGTTTGTTTACGGGTTACAATGCGCACCAAACTCTATCGAAGCGCGGCGGGTTCAAACCCGATCGAAGCCGTGGATTTTTAAGGGCGAAAAAATCCTTCGTACGCCTTCCTTCGGAGGGGAAGTAAAGCCGGCTGTCCCATGTTCGTAGATTTACTTGCATGTAAAAGATCCTCAAGCCTAAATGACGCCTCTGAGCTAAATTCAAAATCGCCTGTTTCTCGCCCAAGAAATACCTCCTTTCTCTCCTAGTTGGTGAAAGGAGCGTAGCGAAATTGCGTGGTCAGACGGAAGAGCGGGCCTGATGGCCCGAGTCTCGCCACGTAAAATAAGGCAAATTCAATTCAATTCAATTCAATTCAAAAAATCGAGCGCAGTGGTGAAAACGGTGCTAATATTTGGGACAATTATAAATGTTATCTCGATTCACAGGACATACATGATGTATTGTACAAGTTGTGTTGAATTAGAATGTATGTGGACTGAGACAACAGTAATTGCAAACTTCGATCTCTTGGGGCAGAAATTGAACATTTGCTATTAGATACTTGGGCTGTGAGCCAACGAGTTAAAAAGATATCAAAATGTTAATATTTTCGTAAAAAACCCCATCATTAAAATTTAATTAAAATAGTTGTAAGGCAAGCTCAATTTAGCCTTCTTTACCTGATAACGCATGTAAATCAAAGCAACCAAAAGAAAAATGGGACACAAAGTTAAATCTTCAGGCGATACACGCTCGATACGACACTAGCTGCAACTTTGTGAATCATCGAAGGGGAAATACAAAACTTGAAAATATCAAAACATTACAAACACATAGGTGAATAAACAATTTGTCTAATTCGATAATGCTGTGAGAAATGTGTATTTACTTTCTTGTCATACCACGTACTTACCATATTACGTATTTTAATACTCCAACGGAAAGTGGCAATTTTTCATCAGAAAAACTATCCCCATCGTATTGTGGGGCCCTAATATCGAAAAGTCTTGTTTCTAGAGTAATACAAATAAGTAAAATGAGGAACTGCAAATAAGTTAAAAAAAGAAAAGAAGAGTCGATCGGGAAAGTATGGGGCGCATGTGCCCATCAGGTCCATGTAGCCGGCGGTGATCCCGCCACGCTGCCGTGCATTGACCGCCCCGCCTCCCCCGCGCCCGCCTACTCCGACTGATCTTCCGTTTCCCTCCCTTAACCCGTTTCAATGACCTAACTCAACAACATAAAATACCTTACATCCTCACCAACCTTTACGACTCCCCCGTACAACAAATACGTAAGTTCATAACCAATCCTTAATTTCGAAACCTCATCCTACCCCATCACCATATCCTTAGACATCCCCCCGGCACACACGTAAAAAACACTCCCTGGACACCCTATATCTCCCTCCTGCCACAACCTAGGCGAGAGGATGAAGTAAACAAGACCAAACGACAAAGGTGTAACAACGACTGACCCCACTACGAATCCAAGACGAACCCGACAAAAATATGCCCTTTCCCTCCCACATCCCATCCTATTCCTCTCCCACATCCTTTCCCCTCCTTTTCCCCCATCCTCAAACCCCTTAACAAAACAACCCGTCACTCCCCCACCCAGACTCCCAATCCCCATCCTTGTACGTGTGGGAGGGGAAGCAACACACCAGCAGACCACGCGGTACGACCTACATGGGCGAAGAGTCTCCAATAAGAGACAGGCGTTGAACAACAAACACCATGGTTTCTGCTCTGTTCTGTTCCCCCGCGTCGCAGCCGGAGCACGCGGGCGGAGGAGGTCGCCTCGTGCGCTCGAGGTTATCAGGTTGTCTCGTCGCGGCACGTATGCCGCGCCGCCGCCCGCCGCGCGCCGCGCCGCCCCCCGCCGCCCGCCGCCGCCCCCGCCGCCGCGCGCCGTTGCGCAAACCGCGAAACAAGTGGCGCGCGTGCTCCTTGGCCGGGCCCGCAAGGCAGTCACGCGCCCCGCTCTGTTATTTGTAGTGTACAGGCTGTTGGAACCGGCGCGAGTGTTGTCGAGTAATGTCTAATGTAGGCATTTCCATTCTGTGGGGGTGCACCACCGTAATAAAAAAAAATACAAACTATAACGCGTGTAGGAATGTAATAACGGAGACACAAATAATAAAAATAAAAAAAAACTTCGATGATATCGACTTATTAAATTCCATTGTCAAATGTACGTTGTGAATAATTTCAGTATATGAAGAATCCTCCGAGGAACGAACGAGTTTGTGACACAACTATGAAAAACCGCGGATGTTTCTTAACTATTGTAAAAGACGTAAATGCGATTTCTTCGAACGAAAGTGTAGATGTTTTTAAGAAAAAAAAATCTTGCGTTAAGTAAAGGTTTCTTGTTTGGCAAAATGTCAAAGAGACATTCTCTTGAAGGGTCAGTAAATTTTACAACGTTGTAAACTGAAAGAATGTATCTTATTGCGTGGTAATAAAGTTAGCTGAGAAAATACCAATGAAAATTCCTAGGATGTTTTTCTCTCTTTCATGATGGAATTTTGGTAATAGCTTCGGAATACAAATAAAATGAATTATTTTATAATATGAATACCTTGTTTTAAATCATGGTGATTTCTAGTTCCTTCAGTACCTTTTTCGGTCGGTATGTTTTGGAAGCATACCAGTAAACTGTAGATTGCAAACAGTGTAGTGGAAATTTGATATTTCCCCTATTTTATCATGCCATTATCACTCCACGTTTAAATTATGTTTCAGGAGTATCAATATATTAACTCTCATCGACAGGAATTTTGGCCATTAATGTGTCTAGGAACAGCTTTACTTTATGTTGACTTTATTGCGTTCACTATTGGATTGTTTGCTTTGGTTGTTTCGTTGTGTATCGTGTAAGTTAATTGATCCGTTTTGTATGGTCTGTCCTAAAGTAATTCGTTAAAAAATTCTCTTACATTCTTTTCTTGCAGCTAAGAAATTGAAATTCTTGAGAGAATCTTGCGAATGTAGTACGTTGAAAACAAATTTGCAGGAGAATGCTGCGACCTAACCTGAACACGTCGAATAGGTGATTGTGGCTAATGAACACATGGCTGCCAAAGAACATTTTCTCGATTGTTGGACTCAAAGTCAAACAGCTGATTTTGGATGAGAAAAAGAGACATGTTAATCGTAATAAACAGGACACCGCAGAAATTGTTTTCGCAAAGTTCAGTTTGGAATGGGCGGGGTAAATACCAGCTAATTATTTTCAGTTTATTTCCGAAAATAATGTCACATTTGTTGAAACTATATTTTTTCAAACAATGTTTCTCGAAGTAAATATAGGACATCCTGTGAGAAAACCTATAGATTACAATGCGGGGTATTTACAGTATTTCAGCGTTTTGTGTGCGTCAAGCTAGCTTTACAATTATAATTACGGTGACCATTTTTTTCATTATTTCATTTTTTAGATTGATGGTTTTGGTGAATTATTAGGCTACAGGGACAATCGTATAAAATATAAAAAGTGTAAATTGCTTGCTAGTCGAACAAACATTGTTTAGAAGACTTTACTGGGAGCAGGGTTCGATATATTGTACCTGCAATATCAGCTGCTTGAATTTTCACTGGGGTGACGGCTACCTGCAAGTGCTCTCGTTCAAATCAGTCTATTGCACCAGCGACAAATTCATAGTTTTAGTTCAACGGGATTATATCCATTTGTCTTGTCATTGTGCATTTCAGCATTGACCTCAATACTTCGCAATCAATTTCTTCGTTATCTACACTAGGCCAAATCAAATCGAACATGTGAAGCCGATTAGACGAAGATTAGACTATTTTCCAAAACGTGTAACACCACCTACGTATCTGTCTTTCGGGCTGCGTGATACGCAAGGCGTCTCCGGTAGCTAGTGCTCGGCTGCGCGGCGGTCGAAAGGGAAAATGTGGATCAGCGCATGTGTGCCCTCTGGCGGGTGTTGCGCAAGGGCCCCGGCCCCGGCGCTGGCCGTCCGGGCGCATGCGGGTCCGCTCGCCGCACCACCACTACCCCGCCAACCGCCGCCACCACCACCGCCGCCACCGACGCCACCTGCCGCCGCCACACACCGCCGCCAGCCCACCCCACCGCCGACCGCCCCCACCGCCAACCGCCCCAACTGGCCACCACCACTACCGCCCGCCACCGCCGCCGCCGCCGCCGCTTCGCCGCGCCACCGCCACCACCGCGCGCCATCGCCGCCACCCGCCGCCCCCACCGCCACCAGCCGCCACCGCCGCCACCGCCGCCGCCCGCCGCCACCCCCACTACCGCCGCCCGCCACCACCGCCGCCACTGCCGCCGGCCACTACCCGCCACCACCACTACGCCACCGCCCACACCGCCGCTACCGACCGCCACCGCCCGCCCACCGCCGCCACCGCCGCCACGCCGCCACCGCCGCCACCGCGCACGTACCGCCGCCACCCCGCCACCTCCCACCGCCGCCACCCCGCCACGCCCACCGCCACCGCCCCCGCCAGTCCCGACAACCGCCACCGCCCGCCACCCGCCGTCACCGCCTCCACCGCCACCACCGCCACAGGCGCTACCTCCGCCACCGCCGCCATCGCCTCCTTCTCCGCACTAAAGCCGCCGCCCGTCGCGCAGCGAATGGGAGCGCTTATACAGTCGCTGTGCACCTTGCGACACCACCTGCCCCCTTCCCCGCGCCCGCTTCCTCTCGCCACCCGCACACCGCCGCCCTGCGCCGCCCTGCTCCGGAGCAACCTGCCGCCGCCGTGCTGTAGGTCGTCGAACCTCTCGAGTTCGCGGGCAGTGAGTAATGGGTAGGGTCCGGTAACTGTTAACCGACTAGGCCTACTTTGGTTCAATGGGATGAGCGATCCTATTCATTAGAACAACAATTATCAATTTGTTAGATGCAAGTAACTAATTGTCGCGCTTTGGTATGAGTATGAGATATCTTAAGAAAAGTATATGTTTCGTCTCTGAATTGTTGCTCTGGCTCACCTACTTTTTCGTGTTATGGTTCACCTACGATTTCAAGAACTTAATATCCTTTTTGGAGGACAAAAGAATGAATCTTCCGCACTCCGCTGCCCTCTCGTCTCTGTTGCTTCTTCTTATGTATTCTCTTCCCGTACACACACATACACACGTCATACATTTCTTTTTTTCTACACAATCCTTCCCTCTTGCTTCACACCTTTCGGTCACCTTTGACCTCCACACGGTCTGTGCACGACGTTTCCTGCAGTCCCCGTGTAGACACCTGCAGTCCCCTGCCGCGCGTGGCCAATCGTTGCACTCGCCCGGAACGGAGGGAATCCGGCAATGCGAGTTTTCGTCGCTTTTAATAATACGTTTGCGTTTAAGGCACGGGAGTGGTTGTCATGCGCGAGACTTCAATATGTGCAAGTCGTTTGTTTAAATTTTTTAACTTTCTCTCGTTTTTTGCCCCTTTCCCACGACGGGTAGAGCGCGATTAGTAACGCAGTGGAAGTCGAAAACCGAAACATCCCTCACGCTGCACACTTGATTATTTTAATTTGCTCTTCTTACAAACTGGAAAACGAATCAAAGTTCTCTTGCCGACCGTGTGCACTTTTGGTGCATAGTCTTTGCTTGTCTACTTCCAAGTCTATAAACGGTGAACGCACATTCACCTACAGACGGTCTTCTTGTCATTCTACTTTTTTTCGTGGCACTGCACGCGAAGGCGACGAGGTAGAAGCAAGTAGTCCTTTCCTTTCGCGGTAGTTCTCTGTTATACGTCAATATACTATAAAGCCTTATTCGTCCGATACGATTCCTCCGCCGTCGTTGGAGTAGAGGAATCGAGAGATCGTATAAATCGATCCGCTAAAATAAATCCTTCTCATCACAGCGTGTGCCGAGCGACTGGCTGAACGCTTTTCTTGGAAATGCTCGTAAACAAGTTGCAGGGATTTTTAGCTTGGCTGTGCGCGGCTAGTCGCGTTGCCGCCGAGAAGTGCACGAAGTATTCTCCGACGTCGCGTATCTCCTGTAAAGGAAACGCGTGGACGAGAAAGAAATCTGCCGTGGGATTTGGGATCAGGCAATAAAAATGTTACTCTTTTTTGGAGTGCGGTATGCAATGTGTGTGAGAGAGAGACAGAGTCAATCTCGGGAACCACAGAGAAGGCGTTCTAGTAAAGGAAATACAGGTCAGAGTAGATGTCTTACTTGTGAGAGCGACATTCAATTTAATTTCTTTTCCAGTCGATATTTTGTACGCAATAAACTTCGGAATAAATGTTTACTACACGCGTTATGGTTAAAGTATTAGAAAACGCAATATATTATTATACGCCAGACCTTTCGAATCTTTCACTGATTTGCCTATATTTTCTAGTGACGATATGCGAATTCATTGTAAAATGTCAGGAAAAAAATTAATGAATAACGGTGCTCAGTTTTCTAAATGCTTGCAATATTAGTTTTTCCCTTCTAACGCCGAAGCACTACCCTAACAAATGGGCCAGGGACCGCAAGCGATGTTTCCTTCCTTTGCTTTGTCCTATTTTCACCCCGTACTTACACTAACATGAACTAAACGTACACACTTACACTAGCATGCACTACACAGCGAGAGATCGGTCGAGAACTTAGAGAATGTCCCGGTTGAGGAGGTGCCAACTGATGGGAGATACCTGGATCAGGGAAACCCCTCTAGCCGCCGGTAGGTCGTTGTCAGATCTAAAATGTAAGCGGGGGAAGACCACACCCACCTCTCGTAGAAAAACATGCAGTACACTTACGGGACTAATGATGTCGGCTGTTAACCCACCTGAAATGACTAACAATCAATCAACGAAGAAACGAAGTAAAATCAAAATTTCATTTCTGTTGTTGTATCAGGTGAGGGAAAACATAATGCATATCAGTCAGCCTGCAAACGAACCGGGCGCTGAACCAAGCATCGTAGGCAAACTCGCCGCGAGCAATCAGCACTCCCCCTCCCCCACCTACCACCTACCCAAGCGGCGCTGCGCACCAGTGATCTGTTGGCGCAGAACCGTCTCTGGTTACTGTGGCTACAGGCGCGCGCCCGAGCGCGGAGGGAAGGGTGGCTGGCGGGACAATGGGCGACGCGTGAGGGGAGCGGCTACCCCGCGCATGCGCCCTTTGCGCCCGGAAGCACCTGCTCCCCCCCCACCTCACCCCCGCGCCGTCGTTTGAAATCTATTGGATATCCTCTCCTCAAATAGAGGTCACCAGGTGAGAATATTCTGTCAGATACTTGGCCGGAAGTGATCTTTTCGCATGCTGGAATTGCATTGCCAAATCTATAACATTAAATATGTTTTCAAATCAGACTTACAGAAAAACTTTTATGAACAAAATAATATAGCATTTTGCCGTTCATTATTTACAAAATGCGAAATGTTCCTACGGGTTCAACTGTCATTATTATAGAATTAATAAAGGATTTGTGATAATGATGGGATGAATGGCGACGTGGCTGTCAATTGTTTAAATCTAAGGAAAAATGAAGCGCGAAAAAATTGATCTCGTAACCACCAGTCCCTTCACATAACTACTCGTATCTACAAAGTCCCTTCACTTGTATTAACGATTTTCTTCCTGTTGCAACGAAGGAGGCAGTTGAACTCTTATGATGGAATTTTAATTCAAATGCATATTGATACGGTCGATAGTCGTCTGTAGTGCCCCAGAATTGCGTACAGTTAAAGAAATATCCTGTGCTTATTATCCTTCGTCCCAAGCCTTCAGCCGTCTGTCTCCGCGCTTCTCCCGATCGCATTAGCATTCGCCGGCAGTGCCCCGTTGCGTAAGCAAACGCCCGTGCGCCCCGTGGCCCCAGGGGGAGAGAGAGGGCTCGCCCCGCGGGCGGTGGCCGAACAGGACTTCAGGCGGCGTCGCGCGTCGCGATGCCTGCGCCGTGGCGTCTTCTCGCGGCCCGCTACCTGCAGCAGCCACCGCCTCCGCCGCTGCCGCAACCGCCACGCTCCCGCGAGCTTCTCACGCCGCCGACGCAATTGTCGCTGGCAGTTGTGAGTCATCTCGGGTCGGTTTCATTGCCGCCGCTTTTGTCTTTACCGGCCGCTTCCCCTCGTGCGGAGCGACGTGGAGGGGGTCGAGTTGGAGAGGCGTGCTGTGGGGTTTCTGCCGGAAGGAAAAACTAATGCAATAGATTCTCGTTTTTAACACTTTTTCTCCCTTGGTTATTCATTAATTTTGTTACGCTGATATACTGATTTTGATTTTTCCTATATTTTACTAATACTACTAATGAATAACATACTTTCACAATTTGAGCTGTATAGATTATAACTATATTTCGACGATTTCAAGTTTTATGTTAACAGATCCGAGGTTCTGTTGTATATCTGAAACCAATTTTATAATTTTTTTACATTAAAATTCACAACTACTTAACAAAATATACAACTTCCATGAACGATTTCATGATAGGGGAAAGCTCAAGGAGACAGCTGAGCCGGCGAGAAGGAAACGAAACCATTCAGTGAGCACTGAACAACAGTGGATTCCTGTTTTCTCTTTTGATCAAGCTAGGTTATGAATAATATTTGTAGCACAAGTTATAAAACTTCTTCACTCGAAGAATAAATAAATGGAAACAAGTTTAAGTTGGTTTTCAAATACGAGTCGTGAGTTTTCGATGCGAACAACTCTTCTCTTTTTGACCATGCGAACTATCATTATTGTTCGGTTCTACGGGGCATCGCCCCAAGTTCTCGTAAACCTCAAGGTATCCTAAATGAAGTTTTAAACATGTTGAGGGGGCACTAATGGACACGCACGTATCATGAGGAGAATTCACGGTCATTGCCTTTCGTTCCCTTTTATTGACCATTACCTTTTCCGTGGCTAATTTATTGGCTAATGACTACTATATTTCGCATCGCAGTATATAACGTGTGATAAAAAATCTTAAGAATTCTCTAATTATTCCTGTTTCCTAAATTTTGTAGTTTTTCTGGATTCTTGGTCTTTTTTGGGGGTTTACTTTTTAAGATCTGATTTGCTCTACCAATATAATATTTATGATTTACAATCATCTGCGAATTTTCCCGTTCGTAAAAATACGGAGTTAAAAAAAGGACTTGTTAACTGATGATGTTGATTAGTCTCATAAGGGGGGAAATTAATTAGTTTCCGAATGTGTGTTTTCAGGGTGTGTTAGTACATTTGGGATTCTGATGTATTTAATGCAGTTTTCTCTCTGCAGATGCAAAAGTTCAGTCTCCCTAGAGAGGGAGGAATTTTAATTCAATCATTTCATATCCATGTGTACTTAATAGAGTGTGGAATTATGCATTGCATGGGGGATCGGGAAACTGAATAACGCAACAAAATCATTCGTCAATTGTGAGAAGAACAGACACAAGTCATGTATGATAAATAAATAAAGATGTTGTCTGGTATCAATACTTGTATTGATACCAGACAACATCTTTATTTATTTATCATAATAAAAAGGTATCTACCTCACCAGCGATCTAATTACCAAGTCATGTACTTCACAACGGAGTCCGTTCCTTCCTCGTACGTGCGGCGCATGGGCCTAGATTGCACAGTGTACTGTGTCAAAACAGCTCACGTTCGTGGGCTACTAAAATACTTAGCCACACACATATGCTGACATAACGTACAGTACGTGTCGTTTTTAACCTGGAGTACAAACGCGCTTTATTTTAACCTTCTTGAATATAATGTATATTGTTCTTGGTAGACTCCACGATTTGGGATCTTACCAAAATGAAGAAATTATGTCGAGAGAATTAGTACTTTTGCTTCGTACTTCTCCTAGATTATTTTTCTGTCTTTTGCGATCTTTCTTGTTGAATTCGAAATATTTGAACGTCAGCCCCTGAACCGTAGTCGTTCTTACAGGTAGTGAACAAGATACTGTATTCAAAAAATAAAAAAAGAATAAGAATGAAGCATGTGGCATCGTACGAATAGAGAATTTTCTCTGGTTCATACATATTAGGGGATGAACCATGCCCGTAATCACGAAAACAGTGACTAAGTAACGACGTGCAAGTAATTTTTGATATGGTACGACAATACTTTGTCTTCTTCTTCTTCTTCTTCTTCTTCTTCTTCTTCTTCTTTTTTTACTTCTTCTTCTTCTTTTTCTTCTTCAATGTCTCTGCACTCCAACTTGAACCTTGGTCTCCAGAACATATTTCCTCCATCTGTGTCATGCATGCTATAATAAGTAAGTTTTAAAATTGCAGAATAATTTGAGGTCATTAATATTTATTTTCCTCTTTGTATCTTACATGTCCGTCATCGTTACTAAGAAAGGTCAGCATCGTTTACTAACTTATTGCCTTCTTGATATCAGTTCACGACCGTTAGGAGACAATAATTAATTAGAAACAGAGGTCACCGCAAAGTGTAGTGCATAATAGAAGTATAATCCAGAACTCTCTTGCTCAGTGTTTAGGCATAGTGTACATAAATGCTAATGATATAGCAGTAATAAGAGTATTTTAGGTTTCAACAGTGCCAGCATTACACGATTTCCACAATTATATCAATAATATTTTTCTACATGACATGTTATTATTTCATATCAAAATATGTACCATGGACTATAAATATGTAATATGTACTATAATTGTATAGTGATATGTCACATTCCAGTTCGGAGACACAATCCTGTAGCATGATGCTCATTGGACACTTAGTATATATTTACAAACCTTCACGTGTTTATGAATGCATCATGCAAAAACATATAATTTATTCAGATTTTGAATAACTATTTCACGAATTAGCTACTTTTCATATCTTAGAGGTCATATAACTACCAATACTATTTGCCTGTAGTATTTGTCACTCTGCCCCGTATGCATTTGTCGTCACCTTACACGATGCGCTGTTAGAGAGGAAACCAGAGGCCTTAAATGGTCTCCTATTTGCCGCACCACACCTCCATGCGTGCATTGCAGCGCAATGGAACATTCACTTCAGCGGCTGTTGAACCAGCACTTAGATGCAATTCTGTTGCATGTAACGACACATCCACTTCTGACGCGCTTCTCCTTTAGCATATCCTGTAAGTCCTGTACGAATCAACTAACGGTAGTCAGTTGCGACGCGATTTGGGAGACAATTGAATTGTTTTCCGACAAATGAGACAATGTGAGATATGATAAAGTAGGAGAGGAGAGCATGGCAATAATCGAGAAGCTATTAGGTAGGGTCTTTATAAATTATTCATATAATCTTTCAAAATAAATCTAATGACTTTGTAAAGCAAACTTTATAAATTGGGCTTTTATGATAACTTAAGATTTCTCATTTATTAGGTAACATTTGATGGCGTTGTCACACACTTCGTCCATAGGTGTAACATCTGCAATGACGGAGAATTGCAGGATTCTTTTGCATTACATAGATTAATTCGGTCATGTGAGGTATGACAGTCACATCAATTACAGAATTCTGATTTTTAAGCAGATTAAGCAGAACGTTCTGTTATGATTTTGGAGATTTGGTTTATTTGGATGTCCCAACACCGGTCAGTAAAGTGCAGTACTCCAAAATACATGTTAAATGAAATTGAAGGGAAAAGACAGTAATAATATTTCACAATAAAATTCATTATCTGTGCAATTTAATCTCAACGCGCAGCAATTTTATGAGTATAATGGTTTCTCTTGCACTGTATAAGGTTTAAAGTGCGGTGCAACTCATAATCCTGGGATTTATCGTCAAATGTTGAGTTCTGCTATGAAGTAAATTTCAATTTTGAAACAATTTATTAATGAGATGCGTAGTTTTCGCAAGGATCTAAATAGTTTTATCCTCTTACACAAATTATTTGTTGATGTTTACGAACTATAAAATTTAAATTTGAGTCGTGAGAATGAATAATAACTATCGACGATTATTTTAACAGACCCATTTACATTCAAAGAGAGTTATTAAATAATGAATGTTATCGACGTTTCGTCCCTAAAAACATCTCTGTTAAAATAACGGTCGGAATTTCTTATTAATAGAATGTCTAAGCAGACGTTGACCATATATTAGGACCATATATATTGAGGTAAATCTAAGAGTTACCTAAAAAAAGTTAGATATTCCTTAAGTTCCACATTGTTATAAAACTGGCCCCTGAATTGGCATTTCACAACCTCGTGGAAACATCCAGATCAAAAGAAAGAACCTGTTGCGCCACCTATTCTGCGCAGCACTAAAACAATCGAAATCCCACTCGGAAAGAAGGTCGCGTAAACAATCACACAATTCCCCGAGCCCTGTATAATCTTGAGTGAGACGCTATGTTGTCCTATCTAAATAACCGCCGACCCGGACGTAGCTCCTCGAGTCAGCCAAACAACGAAGCAGGTGGCACTCGACCTCGCCAGCCCTCGCGGGCGCTCCACGCGCCGCCCCACAGAGTGCACCATGTGCATGTGCCGCCCTCTCCCACCGCCCAGCGCCCTAAGAGTCTCGAGGGGCGGGGAGGGGGTCGTGTTTGCCATCCGTGACGCCCGACCTCTCACCTCGCGCCCTGTTCCAGGCAACGCCACCGCTCGTCCAGCAGCGGTTCCCGTGCGGCTGGCCGGCCGACCCCCGTCACGGCCCGCCGCCCAACTCCGCACGCCCCCGTCCGCCCCCGCCGCCGGCCGATGTGGCTCATGGTCGCTTGCACAAACGCCCCCGCCACCCACGCTCGCCCCGCCGTTCCTCACTCCTGCTCTTTGCCCAAGAAGGCGACGCGTGTAATACCCGGGTTCATATCCCGTAACTAGGTGGAATACGTTATGGTGAAAATGTGCTTACAACAGGCTTGAATCCTTTTACTGACCAACTTCGTTAATTCAAGTTGTCAACTTGAAGTCTTTACCATCTGAAATAACTGTAGATTTTTTTCTTGAAGAAACTTCTGCTCACCTGAAACAAATGTAGATCGCCCTAAATGTTTGAAACTTCACAAATTCCAAAATTAAGGTAGAATGAGTTTTTGAATTGAAACTATTTAATCTTCAGTTGCAGAAAAAATAAGTTGAATGATATATTAAGAATTTTCCTCACAAACGAATTGCATAACTAGCAGTTTTTCGAAATCTATTCTTGCTTCCTCCAACTCGAAAAATATGGTAATTGAAAATCTTTATACTTCGCAGAAATTTGCTCTTTCTTTTTAGATTCTAATAAGTTACAATTAATACTTAGTAAACGTAATTGTCATCTAATTGTTCTAATTATATTTACAACTCATTACATGTTTGTGCTATTCTAAAAGTCTTTGTCTATATTTTGCTCATTGTGTATATTTATATTGGGATGAAATTTCCTAGGATATTACTGACAATCAATTTCTTATTATATGAACGTTTTCATTTTTCTTCACAATATTTCACAATCTGATGTGGCTGAAAATATCGATTGCCTTCAATATACTAGGAAACCTCATTCCATTATCCAATATTCTGATATATTTCACTTATGTTTTTTCTCTGACTATTTATCACATCTAGTTAGTACCTAAAAATGGAGGTGGTTAAAAAAAGTTTCCAAGTACTTAAAACGTTTCTGCGGTACTCCACGAAAACTATCTTTCGTCATTTTCTTCTAATAAATTATGAATATCATACCTCTTTTGCTTCAGACAACCAGAATTCTTGTATGTATATATTGAACCGCATAGAATCCTTTCGTTCCGATGAAGCTCTTTATCTCGTTTTACCAGTCGTCTACACACCGCAGCAATGCGGCGACGAAGAGGTACTCGCTACTCGTGTGATTAAAAGCGGCGGAATGCGCACTCCGTCGAAGGCCACGCCCACCGGACGGACCTGGCCCTTGGACGGCGCGCGGCTGAGAGGCGCTCGGCCGGCCCTGCCCCGGCCCTCCCCCGCCGCGGCTCTCGGCCGCGCTCCCTGAAGGACGGCCTGCTCCCGGGAACGCGTGCCTGCGGTCGTTCCTGGAAGCGAAATAAAGGCTGGCCGGCGTTGGCACCTCCGTGCCACAAGAAACGCCGTCGCAGACTCGCTGTTGATTTTTGTGATTCGAAAGGCGGGCTATTTCCGTCAGCGGCTTTGAAATCTGCCGTCGTCGTTGTTCGCCACGTAAGTCAACAAGCTACCGCGGGACGTCGTGTAGAAAAAAGGGTCTCTTTTGGCGCGAGATGCTATCGACCTAAAATAAACAGCGCGACCGTGTCTGGAATTCCGGAGTTGCCCATCACGATGCAAATCCCAAGAGGTGTGTCCTAACCGAATTCCAGCCGCGTAAAGTAGTTGGATATTTGGATGAGAACTGGTTTGTTCAGGGAAACGATGACTTCTTCAAACGCTTACCTTCTTGTTTAGAGGAGTCACCTAGAATCAACAAAATAAAGATATAACGTTGCAGAGTAAAGGCTTATCAAATAAATGAGAAGGAAAAATTATTATACGAGTTCTTATGCTGACTCGAGTCATTGAACACCTTCATAGGAACGTTTACACTTCTGAAGTTTTCGTTTCTACACGTTAAATGTGTCATCTAATCTACACATCATGTATTTTACATTTGTTCGTAAAAATAATGGATGTTCCAAGTTTTAGGACGTTATATAAAACTATTTCTTAATAGAAAAACTGACATCGTATATCACTATCTCGTTACCATTTTATCGCGTCTAGTAGTTTTAAAATTCTTTACATTTAAAACATACAAATAAATAAATTTAGGGTTTGTTATGACCGTTTTTCTTTACTGACTATATTCTTACTCTGAAGTCTGCATTATGAAATGTTAAATGAATATTGAACTCTTATTTTTTTTAAAAAAATCGCCCATTTAATTTTCTAATAATGGTCTCTTGCTTGGCACGAAGAGTGTGTTGGCAGCAGTAGCCACTAAAACTTTCCCAATCAACTTGTTTTTGAAGGTAATGCCACTGAAGGAATATGACATTTACCGGGTGTTGCCACTTTCTTCACACTTTTGGTTACGTGCTTGTAGGTGTGCGCTGTATAAATACATATACACTTACTGCTAATCAGTACTTAATCACGCGTTTCAATGTAATGAATGCCAAGGTAGAAAGCGAGATTGCGTAAGCTGACACCTTGTACTTTCATTGAAGTGTATCTAAAGGAACGACGTTGCCCTTCGAAAAGGTTCAAAAGAGTCGGGCACGCCATTCAAATATCTTACGCATTTCACTGCCTTAGGCATGGTCACGCATTTGTGTTGATAAGTAGTAAATGTTTATTGTGACGCTGCACCCAGTAAGTTGTTATATGATGAAGTTGAAATATAAAAGGATACAGGTAAGGGAAAGTAGACGGTGGAAAATATCTGCTCTTAGATCCGAATTACACGTTCGTTTTGTCGAACGATTTCGGGAATTGTAACGAACTGGTGCATGGGCACAGCGGTTTCTAGGGCTTTTTTGCTGTGCGCATGCGCGCGTTCGTTAAATGTTCCAAAATCATTTGTCAAATGCAAACGTGTAAACCGGGTCTTGTATAAGAACGTAGCTATCCACACATGACATTTAGAGGACCTTCATTAAAATCTATATCCTGCGGGGGTCGGGTGTTGACGCTTGCTTCCTACGACTTCTTATTTCAGTCGAGCCACAAGGTTGTCCCCTGAAGGAGGACAGACATTCTACTCATTTGCAATAATTGGCAAATCCGAAAGTAGGCAAAGTCGGAAAACGCTATTCGGGAATAATTGTGAAATATGTGTATATGTTGATCTTCATTCTAGAGAAACAGCATTAAATAGTGCATTTGCAAACATCAGAATTCGTTCATTATATAAAAGTGTTCTTGATGGGAACATTTTATCAATATTTATATTTTGTTTTGTCGTTAGTTCATACATCCTCCAGAAGGCGAAACATCTTTATGCAGGTCTTCGACATTTTATAGACAATTACAGGGAAGGGAAAAAAATTAATAAATATTACGACAAAATTACTAAATATTAAAACAAACTCTAGGTAATAGCTACAAATGTAACAAATCTCTTAGAATATTGTCGTGTTATATACAAAATAATTGATCTTTGTTAAATAATTTAAAAAACATATGATATAACTGAAAACATAACACCTTTTTTTTGTACGTTTTTATAGCTGCGTACGTGACCTAACTAATGCTACAGTTGAGTTGGTGCTAAATTATAGCGCAGGAAGTGAATGTAGAGGAATGGACAATGGAAATATCATGATTTGTACTTATTTTTTTAGCTTATTTAAGGAATTTATGTGTGCTCTGTAAAAATATCTAAACACTGAATGATATGAAATATGTCAGTACTTTTCTGGACTTAACTATTTACCACTTGTAACAAAAATTATTGTCTTTCGTAATGAAACGTAATGTGTGTACAGTTGATACGTTTCTCCGCAACTATGCAATTTCGACAGAATTATCAGGCTTTTTTCGCTTAAACATATCTTCGGCCTGTCATGGATCCACTCTGATGGTCAATTTTATTATTGCCATTTTAATATTAATATCTCAACTTTTGGGTTTAAACGTGAAACTCTACATTTTTTGATTTTTGATTGATAATTCCTAGCGCATAAACAGCTAAGGTCATTAGTCCCGTAGGTGTGATGTTTAATTTTTGCTCGGGAGGTGGCGTTGATCTTCCTCTGGTGGATGGTGAGATCCAACGCCGACCTACCGTCGTCTCATGGGTTTTTTCCAATCAGGTATCTCCCACCAGCGACGCCGCAGCCGGGACAATCTCTAAGCTCCCGGACGGTCTCCCAGTATGTGTGATAATGTAGTGCATGTAAGTGTGTGTGTAAGTAATGGGTTGGGCAGGAAAAGGAATAAAAAGGAAAGATCGCGTGTGTCCCGTGGCCCGGAAAACTTCCGATCATGGCAGCCGGCTTCTAGAATTCTTCAGACAGCGACTGAACTCGACGTAGCTACCTAGCTAGTGTTGAAAACCCTGTCACCCGCGTCGGTACGCGAACCTAGAACCTGCCGGTCAGCAGCACTGCAGTGACATCAGTTGTTGCTCTGAGCCACCTCTTCGGTGTGTTAGTTGGATATTGTTCTTGTGCCTCCCGCCGATTTATCTTGATACCGTAATCCCTCTTCTAGTCTCAGGTATCTTTCAAACCACAACGTACGCGTTTAAGATTCTGGTGAAACGCGCCCGAGCGGCTCGAGTGCAGCGCGCGGTGGGACAGGTGCACGTGCGCCGCTGCACTTGCTTTCGGTTTCTCCGCCGCGAAGAACGGTACTCGTCTCCATTGAGGAGCGCACGTGGCTCGCGCTCGCGTCCGCCTCCGTTCGCAAAAAGCGATTGACTCTCCGCCTCTGCTTACGGAGCACATCGACTCCCTGGACTTTTGTCTTCTCTCGCTCTGGACGCTTGCGGGATACTACAGTATGACTACTGTTTTTTTTGTGCAATATGTGGTTAGTTGATTGATATTAAATGAGCTTCGCGATCAGAAGATTTTACGAGTTATCAAATAAGAAATGTCACTGTATCAACGTTATCAATAATTATTTTGAATCTGCCAATGCAAGTTTCTGTAAGAGATTAGTGCCCGTCTCCAGCTTTATCCGTTTCTTTATTTCATACACTCCCTAGAGTGTCGTCACAGATGACCTCAAAAATCGTTCGATACCCAAGGCACAGCGCGGCCTGCCGAATTGGGAGTTCCAAAGCGGCCGACGCCACGCCACGAGGCCCCCGGTCGTCAGCGACAGCCCCGCAACCGCCGGCGCGCGGCCTGGCCATGCTGTCGTTCGCCGTAGGCGCTCCGCCCGGCCGCGGTCCACCGTCCGGTAAGCGAGCAAAATCACCGCTACATGCCTCAGAGCCAGATTGCCCCCAGAGACCCGCCCCAGCCCCGCCCAACTCCGCCCCGCCCCCCCCGCCCCCGATCCGCCCCGCTCCCCCCGCTCCGCCCCTCCGCCCCGCTCCGCCCGCCCGCCTCCCCCCCCCCGCCCCGCTCTTGCCCTGCCCCGCCCCGGCCCCGCTCTGCCCCGCCCCGCCCCCGCCCCACCTCTGCCTGCCCTGCCCCGCCCCGCCCCGTCCGCCCCGCCCCGCCCCGCCCCGCCCCGCCCCGCCCGCCCCGCCCCCGCCCCGCTCTGCCCCGCTCCGCCCCGCTCCGCCCCGCCCTGCCCCGCCCCGCCTCCCTGCCCCGCCCCGCTTCGCCCTGCCCCGCCCTTCCGCTCTGCCTGCCCGTCGCACCCACCGCAGCCCCACCACACCTCTCCCCGCCTCGTCCTTTTAAGTCCCTTCTCTGCACAGCCTGGCCGTTCCAACTTCCGCTACCAGTTTCCCCTCCACCTCACCCAGCCACCGTCCTCTCCTGACCGTCCTCGCCGCCGCGCTGCTCCCTGGTTGCGGCAGGAACTAACCTAGCTCAACGTGCCGGAGGCGAACGCGGAGTAAAAAATGGCGTCCGGGACCTCCACCCGCGATGTGACGACGGAAATGGCAAAGGTGAAGAACATTCGCAACATGCAACTGAAAAAGAGAGCTGGCGAACGTGTCTGCGCATTAATTGATTATTCCTCAATCGATTATTAATCTATCCCAACAATAGTTTAAGAAAAAAATCGCGATTGATCACGACTCAATGTAGAAAACCTGACTGTTATTTAGACGTATTTATCCTGAATTTACAAGCACATGTCACAAGATAAGGCAACAAATTTGTAAGGTTATTTTGAATTCGAATAATAGAATTTGAGTTTCATAAAATAACCAAAAGGGAGTTAAATAATCCTAAAAGAAAAGTATTTTGAGACTTGTGTGTTTTCTGAAAGAAAACGTTTCCACTTCTGTTTGTTTGAAACTTCAACTTACGGCACAACAGAACTTTCCGAGTTCCCACGTTCTTCAACGCTTCTTCCTTATCTCACGTCACGACAGTTCAGTGCTGTGCTTGTGGTTTCCTACGTATTCGAATCGGCGAGTGCAGTCTCCCATAGCCTAGCATCTCGTGCCTAACGACTCCGTAGTCGTCTCCTCTCTTAATACTGAGAAAACCTCCGGAAGTCCCACTAATTGAGGATATCCTTCACAAAATTACTACGTGCATTTTAAGCGATCATTAACTGCAAGGTGAAGAGTATTCGCTTTGCAGTGATTCACCTAAAGTATGAATTAGTACCCTGTGGCGTTGCGAAGTTTTAGGCAAAGTATTCTTTAGAATATTTAAAATTATATAATCGTATTTTCCTTTTCACGAAGAATGTAAATTTTCAGTATTTGAAATTAAGTGTGAATTTTTTTGAAACTCAGAGAACATGGGATTCTTAATTCCTGTTGCTACTTTTTTGCTAACAATTACTTTCCATTTTCTCCACCATATCTCTGCTGAACTTTTCAGGTAATGTTCTGGAGTGCGTGTTAACGATTGATTTCGTATGAACTCACGACATTTTATTCTACTAAATCTATTTTTTTAAATTCTATATAAATTTATCATTTTATTCATGTCTAGTTTTTTAAAACTCTATAGCTAATACATCTTATGTTTTGACAATCCCATATATTAAAGCAATCAAATGTGTAACCACTCGAAGACGGACATTACGTGTTACAACTACAGTGATACTGTGTCACTTCTCTGAGAATACGAGCGCGCTTATAAACTACCCACGCAACTGGTCGCAGAGGCCGTCGTAAAACCTTCGACGGCAGAGAATCGAACCTTGAACTTGCAAAGACGACGACGACCTGCAACGGGATCGGGGTGTGGTTGATCGCAACTGCAATGTCAATACCGATGCCTGTGAGGCAACAATTCGGCTTACAAAAGATGTAAGTTGATAATATAATATAAAAATTCGGGAAATTGCTTACAAATAAAGGATCACGGAAATTAGTAATTGAAAATTATAAGAGGAAAAAAATGAGTTGGTTCTGATTGAAAAGTGTTATGTAGTTTTCATAGACGAAACAAAACGAGCGTGAGTCGCTTTCGGGCCTCATTGAGAAGGCAAACGGCAAAGGCACGACCCCAAAGGCGGGTGGTGAGCGGCAAACGGTAGACGGAAGGTAGGACAGAGAGAGGCGTGTAGTTGATTGTGAGTGGATGCAGACTAGTAAAGGCTGAGTATCGGAGAGGAGATGGTAAGCGGCAGGTCAAGGGTTAGGGTTAAACGTGTGGGGTGACTCGTGGCTAATGGACGGTGCAGGGAGCGCAATGACTAGTGCGTGGTTGTGGTAAGTGGTGAATGTTTGAGGCAGACGGAAGGCCGAGTGGTCGGGCTGGGCGGTGGTGTTGGTGGTGGTGGCGGTTCGCGCCGTGTGGCGGAAGGGCAGTGGGTGGGCGGAGACGGCGGCTGCGACCAGACGAGGAGTGGGCGCGATCGCGCCGCAACCGCCGTCGCTCAAGAACTGGTTTGTTCGCGCCGGCCAGCTAGGACGGCTCCGCCCGACACGACCCCGCGCAGCCGCAGCCACAGACCACCACCAGCCGCACCACCGCCGCCGCCACCATCGCCGCCGCCACCACCGCCACCACCGCCGCCCACCACCGCCACCACCGCCGCCACCACGCATCACCGGCACCACCGCCATCACGCCACCACCACCGCCAATCCACCGCACCACCGCACCACCGGCCACACCGCCACCACCGCAACCACCGCGCGCGACCACCCCACCACCACCGCCGCGGAAGCCACCGCCACCACCGCCACCACCGCCACCACCACAACCGTCACAGCCACAGCCGCCGCCGCCGCCGCCACCGCCGTCACCACCACTGCCGTCACCGGCACCGTAATCTTCATTGCCGCCTCTGTAGCCTCCGCCACGTCCACCGCCACCATCACCATCGCCGCCGCTGCTGCCGCCCACGCCTCTTCCACCGCCCCCTCCCCTCGCCCGAGGAAACATACGGCCACACAGCACGGACGCAGCGACGGCGCTACGGAGCCGCCCCTAGACACAGATCGCTGAATTTCTGTGCCAGCGCGCCGAATGTTGCCGGATTTCTCTGCGGCGGCGGCGGCGGCATTGAAGTCTCCGAGCTCGTTCCGGCAGCGGAGCGTGTTCGGTGCAAGAGCGCTCTTCTGGGCCCGAAGCTTGTTTGTGCACGCATCCAGAGCGTCTCGAATTGCTAATATTGAGACGAAAGCAACGATAACCGACATTCTCTTCTGTAATTGTTTACGAACTTATCGCGACCAATTAATGTAGGTCGAATAATGTAAAATATAAAAACAATTATGCTAGATTATATTTCAAAGTTTATTTTCATTTCATTCTTTACTCATTTTTTATTTAATAATTATGTGAATGATACGTATTTCAATATTAATCAGTTTTCATTACGGACTTCGATTTTGCAATGCTCGACCTGAATGAAACATTTCACTGACAATGTTTGTTTTATTTGTAATATTTGTGCTATTGAGATGTCTGCATATGCGGTCATATGCGGTTGTCTCATGAATATGAAGGTAGTATGTACGGAGTTTTAATCTGAAAATGTTATTCGTATTCATCTTTACTGACAGAACACAAATTAAGTTACAATCCAGGTCTCTCCCAGGTCGTATTCATATTTTAGATTTATTACGCTTCGATTTTTTTAAATGAATTGTTTAAGCATTTTGTTATTTTATGAATGGTGAACCTCTGATATTGTTTGGCTATTCAATTACGTATTGAGCTTTAGGATGATGCAATATGTCAGATAAGATTAAGTGCATTGAATTCACTTTCACCAAATCCATCTGTTCTGATTGAAAGGATTTAGTGTATCACAAGCTGTTAGCTTGACACACTATCCATAGCTGGCTAGGGACTCATCCGACCATTCCAAGATATATTTTTCCTGAACATTTGGATGAAAGGGATGGGTCAACAATTTGACGATAAGCTTCGGGAAATTACCCATCTTTAAATTAAACACCCACACAAAAGTGTAATTTTGCTTGACATTTTGTATATCCGCTTTCGGCATTCTAGAAGATATTTTCGTCAAGTCAACCCATCGCTGTTACTAAAGGTAATAATCTCGGGGCGGCTTCCGGCTCTAATGATTCCCCAGCAATTTCCACCTCGCCCGCCCGCGCGTCTGTCTGTCTGTCTCGCCTCGCCTGGCGTCGCGGCGACCGGTCTCCGCCGGCTGTTTGGTATGCGCGGCGTGCAGCGGCCCGCCTGGCGCATGATGATGAGGGCCGGCCGGCGCGCCGCGGCCAGGGCCTCCGGAAATCGCGAAAGCCTCCTGGAGACTCGAGACGACCCCGGAATGCTGCGCTTGCCGAGACTTCGCCGAGGTGCCTCCTGTAGAAGCTTGTCGCGCTCCGAAGGACGCCTCGTGTTTTTTCCTGCTAACATTCTGTTTTGCGTTGTTGTTTTTTACTCTCTCGGACATTAAACTCATTTCCGCGTGTGTTAGTGTGTTATTTCGTTCCGGGAGGCTAATACGAAATTTAATTTGATCTCTTCTTTCTGTGTTTGTGTTGAAAACAATTTATATCTATAAAGGTATAGAAAAATATAATTGATTTAATTGATGGCAAAGTTTAACTAGCTTGTTTTCTAAAAAACTGGCTATGAAGATGTAATTTTTGTAGTTGAGCATGTCTTTAATACATTGTTTGGCATTTACGAATGTGAGAAAAATTTTAAAAAGTTTTTTTTTGTAGAGGTATATCAGAAGTATTATCGTATTAAAATGTTAAAATGTATAGTGTCGTTGAAACATTGGCGCAATTTAAGTAAAGAAGAAACATTTTAATAACGACAAAACACAAGAAAACCAGTGCTTCTGAAAGACGATCAATACGTTGTCACGACATTGGTCACCGCATATTTCGGTTTCTAAAACCATAATAATATTAAGGATTTTGAAAATAGTACATTAACGTATTTTGAAACCTTGAACATGTATTGACAGTACACTAGACGCATCAATTGAAGTAGTGACGTCTTCAAAACCATTGCAAAATGTAATCTCTTGAAAACAAGAAATACAAAAAAAGATTTTTCCTAGAACATACAAGCATAACATAAAGGAAACGTATAACGATGACTACATTTTATCTTAAGACGAGTGTTTCTAAAGGAATTGCAGTTACAGTTCCGCACCACCTCGCTACTTTTTGCCGGTTTGATATCTCTGGGTAGTTCTCGACCATCTCGTTCGTTATTTTCGAGTGTTTCTCCCTCGTGCCGAGGAGAGTAGATTGCTCCGAGACGTTTCTCTAGTGGCACGGAGCTCCTTGACCCTCCCGCCCCGCCCCCGCCCCCGCCCGTTCCAGGTCCACGTCCCCGTCCCCGCCCCCGCTCCGCCGCCGCCGCTGCAGTCTCACCGGCCCCCCCCTAGCCCGCTGTCCCACTCGCAGGCACCGCGGTTACTGTGGTGCGCGGGTCGCGTCCTGACCGCTTCACCACTTGAGCAGAAGCTGCCGAGTGTGATCGCCCAAATCTGGTCAACCGGCAAAGTCTATTAGGCTGCGAAAATTTCTTTCGAAGTTACTTCTGTAACGGTTGTACGAGGGAATAACAGGACAGGAACTCCACCGTTAGAAGTTTCAAAACATGGAAATATCAGCATTAATTGGGATTAAACATATTTCCTGGAGATAATTAACACAATTTATCTAGTATTTTATTGAACTTTGGTTAACTTTGGAACTGATAGGTATGTGTACGTATTTGAATACTATGCTAGAATCCAACATCAATATGTATAACGCTTACATTTCTCTTAAACATGACGAATACAGTTTTGTTTTACTTTCTAATTCCATTGGAGAATCATCAGTTACTGATTACATTAACTTGTTGCAATCGCCGTTTACAAAGGTTTGGTTTATAATGTAAGTGAAGGTCTGTAAAAGGAAGTTAGTTATAAAAAAACTCGGTTAATGGAGAACGTTTTGTTTATACTCACTGTATCATGGGTGAATGACTGTAGTATTTAATCTGGATATTCGTTCGCACTTATTTTATAGGAAAATGATTTTTTTCTGTAGTAAATTGGTTTTAACTCTAAACAACACAGGAAAACGTAACCAGAATACGAGTTGGACTCGGGAGAATTTAACCAAAGCAACTACTTGGTTATTTTCTAGTGAAATTATGCTGTATTTCGGTCTGTCCCGATTTGATTGATTGATTGATCGATAGGTTGAAAGTGATTTCAGGCGCGTTAACTGCAAAAACAGTCCCGTAAGTTTAGTCCATGTTTTTGCTCGAAAGTTGTCGGTGGTATTCCCCCGCTGGATGGCGAGATCCGGCGCCGACCTACCGTTGGCTAGCGGAATTGTCCCTAACCAGGTATCTTCCATCAGTAGAACATCGCCCCAGCCGGGATAAGCTCTAACCTCCCGACTGGTCTGCCGGCATGTGTGGAAGTGTAGTGTATGTTAGTGTATGTCTAAGTAGGAGGTAAGGATAGGGCAAGGAAGAGGTAGAAAAGATCGCGTGGGTCCGTGGCCCGTTTGTTAGGGTCCTGCTCCGGCATTCGCCTGGTGTTGGTCGGAGAAACCACGGAAAATTACACGCAACCGACCGCTAGAATTCTCCTCCAGACAGCGACTGAATTCGACCTATCTATTGTTGAAAATCCGTCGGAACTCGAACGTGGGACCTCCTGGTCAGAGGGGCTGCAGTGACTGAGTCATCTCTCTCAGTCTTTCCCGATTTAAATAACGAGATAAGGAAGGAGCATTTTCTGAGAACACTACGGTGGTCGCTTTCTAGAGCTATCCCATCGGTCAGCACCGGCGTCGCGCTGCTCCGAGGCTGCTAATGGACGGAGCGAGCGGCAGCTCTTCGATCGCAGCCCCCACCCTCCCCCTCCCCCTCCCCAACCAGCGCTCGTCACCACGTGCGCGAGATGTGCAACCCCGCTGACACTGAGGCTGCCCCCCCCCCCTCGCCCTTGACCCTTCTCCCTCCGATCTCCAATTTCTCTCAGCCGTTGCCCTCTTCAGACCACAACGCTCCGGAGAAATATCCCGGCACTTATTTTATTCAAAGGAAATTATACTTCGATTTATTTAGAGTTGCACTTGGCAGATTGTCATCTGTTACGGAGTCATCCAATCGGAAGCTTACACATCAATATAGTGACGTCAGTATAGTGACGTTGTACCTCCAGATTGGATGACACCGCAACAGCTAATTTACTTCAGGGGCAGTTATGTTTAAATCCGAGTATAGAACGAACTGATATCTAAAAAGAAGAGTAGAAAATATTCGAAGAGAAACTGAGATGGAAATAAATAAGGTGTCCCTCTTACTATCCTCTCGTTTCTTCCGTATAACATCCGGGTATTTTTATATTTTGATTTGCGATAAAAATATTTTAATATATTTTACATTTAAAAAATATTTTGTTTGTTCCACCAATCTTGTTGGACCGTTATGAAAATCACTGATTTGAATGCGGGGACATGGAATGGTTGAAAATGAAATATTTTAAAAATAACGTAAACGTATTGGTACTTATTTATTTTGTGTGTTCGAAGCTTAATATTTTTAGTTCATTCTCTTATATTTACGGCTGCCGTCAAGGATATCTAATTCATTTGAAAAGTGTCTGCGTAATTCCATACTCGCTTTATCGTAAATCTCAACTTTCATCATTCGCAAATAGAGTGCTCATTAAACGATTTCTGCATTTCCTACATTTAAGAGAGCAGGGCAGTGGGTCTCTTTAACCAACTCCCCACAAACCCACCTTTAACAGAACTACCATCTACACAGTTTAACCCACAAACACTGCCTGAATCGCTATCTTCTGTATCCATTCGTCCCCTGTCATGTTCCCGGTTTGACTATCACCTGTAAGCATAGCTCCCTCCCAATATACGAATGCCTGGCCGCCCAAATACTCCTTACGCCGCACGCACTGATCCATCCGCCCACACTTTACTGTCGTCTCTTTTTATTCTCCTTCCGCACATACTCTCACACCTTCCCGTCCGCCTTTCCCCCGGGTCGCCTCCGCGAGCGTCCCCGCCGCTGCCGCTCGCCCTGCCCGCGCCTGCTTCCCGCCTTGCCGCATTGCCCGCCTCTGCCCGCCTCTGCCGCCTCTGCCGCGCCTTGCCGCTCTGCCGCTCTGCCGCGCTTGCCGCCTCTGCGCCGCTCTTGCCCGGCTCTGCCGCTCTGCCCGCTCTGCCCGCTCTGCCCGCCTTCTGCCCCCGCTCTGCCCGCTCTGCCCGCCTTGCCCCCGCTCTGCCGCCTTGCCCCGCCTCTGCCGCGCTCTGCCGCCTCTGCCCCTCTGCCCCGCCTCTGCCCCGCTCTGCCCCGCCTCTGCCGCTCTGCCCCGCCTCTGCCAGCTCTGGCCCGCCTCTGCCCGCTTGCCCGCCTCTGGCCGCTCTCCCCGCCTCTTCCGCCTCTGCCCCGCCTCTGCCCCTCGCCGCCTCTGCCCCCTCTGCGCTCTGCCGCTCTGCCGCGCCTCTGCCCGCCTTGCCGCCTCTGCCGCCTGTGCCGCCTGCTGCCCGCCTCTGCCCCGCTCTGCCCCGCCTCTGCCCGCCTCTGCCGCGCCTTCTGCCCGCCCTTGCGCCCTTGCCTCCGCTCTCCGCCTCTGCCCGCCTCTGCCCCCTCTGGCCGCTTGCCGCTCTGCCGCCCGCGCTCTGCCCGCCCCTCTGCCCGCCTGCTGCCCCACCTCTGCCCCGCCTGCCCCGCCTCTGCCCCGCTCTGCCCGCTTGCCCGCTCTGCCGCTCTGCCGCCCTTGCCCCCTCTGCCGCCGCTTCCGCCTCTGCCGCCTTGCCCGCTCTGCCCCGCCTCTGCCCCGCTCTGCCCGATCTGCCCGCTCTGCCCCCTCTGCCCGCTCTGCCCCGCTCTGCCCGCCTCTCCCGCTCTGCCCGCCTCTGCCGCTCTGCCCCCTCTGCCCAGCCTCTGCCGCTCTGACCGCCCTCTGCCGCATGCCCGCCTCTTGCGCGGCGCTGCCCGGCTCTGCCGCCTCTGCCCCGCTCTGCCGCCTGCCCCGCCTTGCCCCCTGCTCCCCGCTCTCCGCCGCTCTCCCGCCTTGCCCCGCTCTGCCCCGCTCTGCCCGCGCTCTGCCGCTCTCCCGCCTGCTGCCCGCTCTGCCCGCTCTGCCGCGCTTTTGCCCGCCCTTGCCCCGCCTTGCCCGCCTCTGCCCTCGCTCTGGCCGCCGCCTCTGCCCCGCCTCGCCCCGCCTCTGCCCCGCCTTGCCCGCCTTGGGCCGCCTCTGCCCCGCCTGTGCCCCGCTCTGCCGGCCGCCTCTGCCGCCTCTGCCGCCTCTGCCCGCGCTCTGCCCGTCTGCCCCGCCTCCTGCAGCCTCTGCCCAGCTTTGCCGCCTCTGCCGCCTCTGCCCCGCCTCTGCCGCTCTGCCCGCGCCTCTGCCCGCGCTATTCCTGCTCTTCCCATGTCTCCTCGGCCTCCACTCAAATCTCCGCTCTCTCGACGCTCCCCACTGACCCGACTTCCGCTTCGCTTCCGACTCCGCTCTCGCACCACGTCACTCCTATCGCCTCCAACCGGACCTGCTTTCCCTGTCCTCGCTTCTGTGTCCGCTTCGCTCCCGCTCTCCGCTCCCGTTTCCACTCCCGTCCCTCTCTGCCCCAGCTTCAGCTCCTGAATTCCGCTGCCGCCTCTTCATTAACCCCGTACCCCGCTGCGTCTGCCCGCGGCCTCTACCGCAGTCCGCCTGTGCCCATTCCTCGGCCGCCTCCCTCCACTCCGCCTCCGCAACTACTCACACACCCCATTCTCACCCTTCACACCGTTCACCCGACCCGTCTTCATCGCTTCCTAAAAGCGGCCTTCACGTCACGTTGGCCCTCTCCTTCACCACGGCATCTCACCATTGCATCACACCACCACCGCCCACGTCTCGCTCCGCCTCCGCCTCCGCTCCCCCCCCCCACCCGCCGATATGCGAACG
>BOPP01000085.1:4760500-4779146 GCA_017312745.1 Gryllus bimaculatus | reverse complement strand
AACGACGCATGATACTACACGCCGCTCACTTCGTGAAAGTACACATGCTGCCAGTCTCCTGCTCCACCTGAGTTTTTATAAAGCACTTTCTGGCGTGGACATCAGGTGCCTACTTTTATTGCTGCTTTGTTTCTTTCGCTACCTCTTTTCACCTCTTCTGAATGCATTGTTCTCCAATTGCTCTCCTTTTCAGTCTTATTCTCTTCCCGTTCCTTCGCGTTGGTTTAGAGTTCAGTTGTTCTTTTCCTTCTGCCCCCTTCTTCTTTCACATTGGCACACGCCAGTGACACTTCTTTGTTGTTGCCATTTTTCCCAAGCCATCCCCTACATTTCATTTCTTTTGTTGTACTTCAATTTAGTGCACGTATAAACGAAGCCGAAATGTTTTCTTTATTCCGATATTGCCTCTTTGCTACTGAAATTTCCGCACAGTTTCTAACGTAATTCTAATTTCTAGTATTTCATATCTCTAATTTCGCCAAACGGAATATGTATACAAAATTAATAAAATTAACAAACTACTTAAATTAATCAATCAAAATCAAACGAAAGTAATTGAATATGTATCTAATTATGTAAGTGATAATGATTATCTATTCATTTTTTTGAATAGAAAACGGATTAAACTCTACTCTAGTTGTTCAGAATTGCAAACAAGTGTTGTGAAATGAGATTAGCAACACTAGGAAGAATGCGACCACGACGAATGTAGATGTGTCTTATTCATCTGCCCTGAAGTTGTCAGTCACAGCATTGTTTGCACAGACACACTGTAACGAACTGACATTCAAATGGAATTGAAGTATCTGTATAAGCGAATGACTGATGAATGAAGAGTTTCCTATGGTTGACTTTTATCTGCCGCGTTATGTTCACGTACTTGTATACCTTTTTTTCTGCGTTTACAAAAATAAAAAGGACTTAACCCATTATTTTATTAAGAATTGATACACAATTAACATTTAAAATACCATGAAGATAGCCTCGTACACAAATGTTAAAATTTTAACATTAACTTTAAACAAATACAAACTTTTGTACATTTTTAGTACTCTTTAATATTATCCATCGTAATGTGGCGGATAGTATCATGCGAAGATATTTTATTATGCGGAGAATTTTGTATCACAAAACGGACAAAAACGGCGAAAGGGGAAAGATTTGCTCTCGCCTTCTTATTCAACGCATTCTTGAGGTAGCGAAATATCGGTTTGAATTCATGAGCTATATTTGTAAACACAAAGCCGATTTTCTAACAAATAATACAAAAAATGTATTAAACAGATTACACATACAGGTTCAAATACCACTTCCGTCGTTGTTTTGGAAGACACAGTTTGCTAGCACCCGCAGCCAGAAGTATTACACGCGCGCCATTTCTAAACAAACATTTTCCGCTCGGTGTCCTCAAAAATCGGAGCCCGCTCGCCAGCTCTCCGCCTGTGGGACTGGGGATTCGCTCTCGTTGCCGTGTGCGCGCGCCTCCCGCACACCCCCCGTGCCTGCTCTTCCGCGCCGCCGCCCCGCACTTACGCTCCGGCCCGCACGCGCCCCGCCCCCGCCCTAGCGTCTGCACGCTGGCCCAAAGCAACGCACGGCCAAGGAAAGAAAGAAAGACGTAAGGAATCAATAAATAGGTAAACAATTACAAGAGTAAATATATAAAAAAAATAATTATGAGTGAGCAAGAAGTGGGTGAATAAATAGGTAAATGATAGAATTTTAAATGACCAACTACATGAATAAATGAAATAATTCCATTTAAAATATTTAAAAAAATATTTGAAGAAATTCATTCCTTTTTAATATTATTATAATACAGTCGTATTGTGTAAAATACTGCCAATCCAAGTACCCTACAAACTACGAGTATAATTTTGTATTTTTTAAGTGCGTGGGAAGGTCTAGATCCAAGAGAGGGGTAGGCAGAGAGCAGAGAGAGAGAGAGAGAGAGAGAGAGAGGGAGAGAGAGAGAGAGGGAGAGAGAGAGAGAGAAATGAGCGAGGGAGAAAAGAGATTGACAGAGGGAGAAAAAGGATTGACAGAGGGAGAAAAAGGATTGACAGAGGGAGAAAAAGGATTGACAGAGTGAGAAAAAGGATTGACAGAGTGAGAAAAAGGATTGACAGAAGGAGAAAAAGGATTGACAGAGGGAGAAAAAGGATTGACAGAAGGAGAAATAGGATTGTGTGAGGGAGAAATATAATGAGTGTGGAGACGAGAGATTGAGTGTGGAGAGGAGTGATGTTGAGAGTGAAAGAGGAAGTGTCAGCACTGATGGAAGTGGGTACTTGGAAAGCCCTGTTTGTGGGCGTTCTCTGGCCTGCTTCGGCCCACTGCGCCCGCGGAGGCGTGCGTACGTGCGCGTGCGGGAAGTGCCAGCCCTCGCGCGGATGGCCGTCGCGCGGCCGGCAGAGCGCGCGCTGGAAGACGCGCTGTTTGATGAGGCGGCGAGTTCCGGGCTTTTGGCTGCGAGGAAGCAAAGCTATGCGCGAGGCGTTTGTTTCCCGTTCTTTGTCACTGGACATTTCGCACTTCGTTGGCTTTGCAGTGAGCGTAAAGTATGTGACTTGTTAAAAGCGAAAATGCTCAGCTGGTAATTCTTTGCGTTCCGATGTTCGTCCTGGTTCGACTAAAAGGCTCCAATGGATTCAGTTATGACTTTGCTGTTTCAAGTCGTCAATGTCGTATGCGAAGCGTTTACTTTCATGTTGTGTGTTTTATTTTTAGTACTTATTTACTAATTGTTCCATTAGAAAAATGTAAATATGCAACAAACAAAAAACTTGGTGTAATGGGTTAAATTATTTCATTTATCATTTGAAATCCACTTTTTGCATAATTTTCTTAAAAGAATTTTTGAATGCGACGTCTATACAACGCTCGTATAGTGAAAATAACTTTTTGTTCCCTAGAACACGATTCTTTATGTGGCAACAGATATGTGCTAACAGATATGTGCTAACAGATAATTTTGACTTTTAGTCTTGAAATATTGTATAATTTTACATTACGTGCATAAAAAAATCTTTAAAAATTTCAGAAATCCTCTCTCGATTTCTTTTGTATATTAATACTGGCGAACGCTTTCGATTCTGGTCTGATGGCTCGCAAAAGACTTGAGCAAGCGTGGCATGCTTCTGTAGACTAGAAAGTGTAGTCTCGATCAACTCTATTGAACATCGATAAGCAGTTCCGTATAAATTGAAAACTCCAATCTGTAAGTGTAACAGTTATCTTTACAAGCGGCCTTTCAACCATGAATAATACAACAACTGCCGACATTTGTCCGCCAGATTTACGTAACAGACGAGGTTTCCTGAGTTACGCATTCACGTATTCAGTTGCGCGATTGTAACAGAAACATTCACTTTGGAAAAGCGAGTCCGGAGCTTGTCACTTCCCGAGAAAAGCTCTGTTTGTGCTCTGGAGCGTGGATGGCATGCGACTGACCGATACTTCCTATCGCTACCGGAAGAGCCTGCTTTTCCGCCAAGAAGATATTTTGGCCTCCGCATCCATTGAGAATGGCTGCTCTATTATCTTAGTTTTTCTTTTCTTACCGTGTTTCACGGTAGCCTCATTCCACGCACTGGGTTCTGATTGTATGTAGATCACTCCTTGCAGTTGATTAACTGTACAATTGCCACAACGCGTGGCTTGTGAGGCGGAGTGACGAATCAAAGTTCTGGTTTTATTTTGTCTACCCTTCTGCATGGTCGTGTAAGTGAGGATGCAGTGGGGTATTTCAAAATCTGTTTTTGGATTATTTTAAAAAAAATATGTAATTTTCAAATTCAAGATTTATATATAGATATTTTGTAAACGAACTACCAATTGGCGAACAAAAGAGGAAAACAGAATTTTGTTGCTACATTTATGCATGTCCTTGATGAGTGTGAATACTTTTTATAATAAGTTGAAAAACGTTTTTTCAAAATTCAAAAATTTTAGATTTCTTAATCGAGAAAAATTTTAAACAGTTTTAGTTAAACATTAATTTCCTAGTCATAAGGAATGTGACTCGAGGTAAAGTAATGTAGGGATATAATTTGAATTCGTCAATGCAATACTCCTCACACCCAATTTGTGACAAATATTTTAATTTATCTTAGGGAACTGTTCAGTGTATTTCATAAATATTTTGTAAAACTGCGTGTTATTATTATTTGCATATTTTAACAATACACGTTGGAAGTCATTTGAAAAAGGTTCCATCTCGCCGATTCTGGGAACCATTTTGTTTCCGGTGTGCGTTCGCTCGTTTCCAAACACCTGGTGGAAGCTCCTCCCGGGGTGCAAATGGTCCAGATTTGGCGGCCTTTTATTCCGTTAAGCCTTCCGTTGTTTCGGCCGGTTCCAGCGTCGCCTGGATTAAACGCCGCGGCCGTGGAATCCACTAGCGCTCGTAGCCCAGTTTCCCAGGGGCTTCACTGCTGAGTCATTCACGCCTGCCGCGATCGTCAGCTGTTGCGCCGCGCCGGAGCTGGCGGCCGACTATCTCTGATCTTCCCCTGCGGAGAAGCAAAAGCACAGACATTTTATATCATTTTAGCAGTTACTAAACAATTGGTTAATACATTTTAATAAGACAAAGCGAAATAAAAGTCGAACAGAAATCAAGAAGACTTTGTGGTGTTAATAAATATGTTTTGAAGAACAGTGAATACTCAGAGTTTTTTCCCAATCAATTTTCCTTCCGAAGCCTGCTTTCTCTTTCGTTCCAATGAGATCTGGAATATTGTAGTCATAAAACCATTGCTGTTTTTTCATTTTCAAACCTGCACCGCATGGAGCCCTCTGCGATACAGTTTGAACGAAAGACTAGAAACCAATATCCACTTTTAGGATGGGATTCGAATCCATGACCTTTCGTATCGAGACGATGAATTGTTACCCTCCTTCTACCTCGGTGGATAATATTGGTACACTAAATTATTTAAAGTAGCATTCATTTTAGCTGATTTTACCTCCATTATGTTTCTGATATGCTAATTTACTGAAAAATGGGTAATTGTTACCTTTTTTTTTACACTGAATTTTATTTAAATCGATTTGAACACCCTACTCTTCACGTTCAGTTGAATCAGTGAAAGAGAGTATTCATTGAAAGAGAGTAATCAGTGAAAATAAATTTTCTATTGTATTATTTTTCACGTTGCTTCCTCTTTTTAAGGGGTATTCCTTACAACTCGTGGAGAATGTTTGCACACTGTGCACCCTATCCGCCCTCTGTTGGTTCGGTCCGGAGGTCTTCGACCAACCCTTGGGAACGGGCGCCTGCACGTGGAAACGGCAAGGGAGGGGGAGGTTTACGTAACGGGTCAGGGCCTCCTCTTCCGCTAAGAGGATGAAGAGGGTCGAGGTGGAAGTGGGCAGGACGACGTCGTCTAGAAAATTAGATTTTCTTTCGTGAGATAGCCCCTGTGAATTTTAGGAAGAAAGGCACATGGGAAGGCGAGATACTTAGTATGATTTCTGTACTTATTCCGTATATTTTTATTCAATAAATCACCGACATGGGGAAAATGTAATCAGTGTTGTCTCTAATGCTGCATTACCTAACTACAGATCTAATGCAGGATTTATTTCCGGACATTTGTGTCTCGACATTCGCTTTGCATACCTAAAACAAATTTCAAAGACGCCAGTAAATATCGCATTAAAATGTATGGTTGTCTGATTTACTATACAACTACTAAGAATGATGACATTCAAAGATCATCTAACAAAAATATTGTTAGTTTTTGTGAGAGTACAGTATTTTTCTTCTTTTTCTGAAAAAATATGATAAAATAATATAAATGTTATACACATATTTCTTTTAGCAATGCAGTGAATCAATGAACTGCTCAGCGTTTACATTTTGTTAAAACATTTAAAATACGTTGAATATTTTCTCTTCTCTTATGAAGAGAAATAAGATTCTACTCGTAAATATATGTAAAAATTGTATCAAGAACATATCTTCCAAAGCTTTCAAGATAAATTTATCATGTATGATGCCTGGCGTTACGGGCAGTTTTTTCCCATGGAATATTTTCAAGGACCGGAAATCGCTGCGTCTGGTGTGCGCTACGGTCCTTTCATTCGACTTTGTAATCTCTCAAAGCCATCCTACAGATAATTATCAGACTATTCGTGATTACATAATGAAGTATTGAGTTAAGTGACTGCTTGAGATGCGCAACTTTCTCCGAATTTGAATAATTGGCTCAGGAATTAAATTTAGTGAGTCTAACGGCATCTTCGCAGTCTAACACATCTGTGGTAAATCGTGACGTGAAATACCCAAGACAGAAGTCATAAGGTGATTTTGTTGGCATGAGATACAAATATTATAGAAGAATATTACGGAATAGTAAAATTTCCTCATAAAGCGTTTGTTCATACATGGACCATATAAGGGACAGTGATTACGGGGCGTGCCGAGATTAAAACAAGAGGGAGGGTAACTTTATTTCTTAGTCTCTTATGTCAATAAAATATTTTACTTTCATGTGATATATTTTACTAGTAATTAAATGAAGCATAAAACATACAAAAATAAAGAAATTATAACTTTAATGATATAAATAAATACAATTTATTTTATGTGATCCGTTTGCAGGGTTGCCAAATGGTTTGAAGAGCTTCTTCTCCAAATGCATAACAATTCCCAACATTGTTAAACCCTCAAAGGTGGCTCAGGGCACAAACTGATATCACTGTAGTATTTTCGACCGTTATGGTCCTAGGGTCCGAGTCAAATGGTGGCAAGATTTTTGACACTGGCAAGAGCACTAGTTCGTGTTTAGCCGTTGTCTAGAGGAGAATTCTAGCTACCGGCTGCTCTGATCTGTAATTTCCGTGTTTTTCCCGATCAACGACAGGTGACTGTCGGAGCAGTACCCTAAGAAACGGTACGCCGATCACGCGCGATCTCTTCTTCCTCTTTCTTCCCCTGCCCTCACTCCTTACACACACTTACACTATCTCATTCACATGCACTACACTACCACACTTGTCGGGAGACTAGCGCTTGCTCCGGCTGGGCGGTGCTACACTGGTGGGAGATACCTGGTTGGGGAAATTCCCCGTCAGACGACGTAGATCGGCGAAGGATCTCGACATACAGCGGGGGAAGATCTTCGCCATCTCCCGTGATAAAAAAAATCACTACACTTACGGAACTAATTAACTCAGCAGTTAATGCGCCTGGAACCACTAATAATTCAATCAATCAAAACCAAATTGTCACGTTAAAAAATGGGAAAGCAGGAATTGAACATACTTACGGAAATCCTTTTTTTTGTTACGTAAGGCTACGAGGTTTCTGTCAAACTCTTCAGGGGGGCCTCGTCCCCCCCGCCCCTTTTGTGCGCACGCCTGTGCGGATCACAATGCATTCTGAGTACAATTTTACTGCCATCACTTATTACTCGTAAGTACTTGTCTCAAACTGAACCAACAACTGTGAGTCAAGGGAACAGCAGGGCCATGTTCCTGTCACTCAAATGGAGATAAAGTTGACGTAATGTAAGACGCAAGTGCTATTGCTTGTTCTTTATGTGTGCCCACACACTTTAAAGGATGTAGCAAATGCGAGTGAAGGAATCGTTATTATAGAGAAGAAATAAATATGAGGCAGATGAATGTTAAGAAGGTTCATGATAGTTGGTGTTTTTGGAAACAATGTATAATTATATCTGCCCTCCAATACGAGAAATGTTTAAAACGCGGAGTATTTTAATTCAAAAGTTTCAGTTAAGTCAGATTGGAATGTATACAATATTAGAATAAGGGTGAATTATTACTCGACGATTAATCAAGACGTTTCATAAACTGCACAACTTTTATCTCAAAGACGTCACTTTTTAATACATACAATATGAAAAATACAAATAAAACCAAGTCCATACAAAAGTATTGATGTGATTTATTACAGACGAAACATCTAGATGGTTGGAAATGTTACTTAAATACTAGTAAAATGTCGTGTCATCGACGCTGTTAACTATTTGAAAATAGTTTCATGTGTTGAAAATTTCTTTCGTGTTCAGCTTTTTTCAAATATGTTCTTTCAATATTTGTCATTAGACTTACCAATGGATAGTAGTATCTCATAACACTCACGTTCAAAAGTTATCAACACCCAATAGATTTGTATTTTACCTCCGTACGGGATATGAACAGGTCTTGTTGCAATTTCAAAATTATAATCTTCGTAACAAATGCTAATAGTTAAATTTTAGTACAGTTATAATTTTTCGCTAATATGCACAAAAATGCACACAACACATTTGCATTAGCACAAATTCTAAGTGCAAAAATGCAGATTATTCCCAATTAGTTTTGAACATTTTGTTTGCAATGTCTTTTACAACTACATTTGATTTTCTCCCGGATTTCGTTAACACTTACATATTTTTCTCCCCTAATTTTGAAAAGATTAAAACTTCACAAATCCAGTCGAATTTGTGTTCACTTCTACATCTGCAATTGCTCTATTAACCTGCCCCATTTTGAATGCGAATCTAGCGTTGCATGCGAATCTAACATTAAAAGGGAACTGTTTGGTATGTGTATGTTAATAAGGTGTTAAGTTTAATAAAAATAAGTTGTAGATCACATTCATTTGGAAATCGGCATTTTCACACTTATGTAAGAACTTAAAAGTGAAAAGTCGAACGTTAATTCATAATCTTGCATTACTAACAGTTTTCTTTTCTCAATATTCTTATTGAATTATTTGTAATTTAATAAGTTCCTAGGCAACACTGCATTCGGTTGCATTTGCATCAAGATAAGTGAATACGATATAATTGGAATACATTTTAAGTTTTTTTGTATCTAATATTGTTATTTGTAAACGTTTTCTGGTAGTTTTATTTTCCATTTACCTTCTCTGTCGTGCGTAATGCGTTAGCAATTATTGTAAGGCTCCGTTACAATAGCCCTGAGGATCCATGTGCGAACGCATAGTACAGTCGCTGTCGGGAGGAGAATTCTTCAGGCCGGCTACTGTGATCGGTAGTTTTCAGTCTTTACTCTCATAAACACTACGTGAAGCCGCAGCAGTACCCTAGTAAACGCACCACGAACCGCGCGCTATCTTTCCTACCTCTTCCTTGTCCTGTTCTTACACATGCAAATACACTAACATGCACTACACTACCACACAATGCGCTGAGACCGGCCGGTACTTAGAGTTTGTTCCGCCTGAGGTGGTGTTCCGCTAGTGGGAGATACCTGGTGTGGGAAAACCCATCTAGTCGACGGTAAGTCGGCGCCGGTTCTCGCCATCCAGCGGGGAAGATCACCGCCTCCCGAGAAAAAAGACTAAACTTACAGGACTAATGCCAATCATTCTTAATACTAATAAATAATAATAATTATAATAATAATAATAATTATAATAATAATAATAATAATAATAATAATAATAATAATAATAATGTCTTTATTAATGACCAAGTAGTTGACACTCCCGGATTCACTCGATCATAACAATCACTGGCAACCAATCAATCAGAGAATGAGCGCACGCACAGGGCCGCGGTCCTCTCGCAGGCAGATCCATTCCGAAGCCTCCGCGAGGAGCAGAGTCTCTTGGCAGTCTCTCCGCGTCGCCGCGCGCGGTGTCAGACAGCCGGACCTGCGCTGCGCCGCCAGGAATGCTGATAACGGGCGACGCGGCGCGGCGCGGCTCGGCTCGGGACGAGAGGGATTTGAACTTGTTGTAGAGACTTTAGTATTTGTCTTCTGTGCAGACGAGATTGCACGAGCGTAGGCATACTCCCTGTGTCTGTCCTGGACTTAAGTTGTGAAACATACAGTTTAACTCGCGGAAGGAATTGGAAGGTTGAAATTTATTGCGTGTGCGGGTATTTTTATTTTTCAAACTTGTTTCAAATCGATTTTTGGAAGAGTGAAGTGTATAGACATTCTCTTCTCTGAAACATAGATTTTGTAAATAATTGAAAAATAAAAATAAACCAAAATTATAATTTGGATGTTTGGTTTCTTTTAAATTTGAGATTCATTATTGCTTCTCACTGCTCTAAGCGGGGCGGTTTAGGCTTAGCTTAGCAGAGGTGGTGGGGAGTAGGCAAAGAAGGGAGCGGGAGACCGGAAAAGACAGGTAAAGAGATCGAGGCGGAGAGGGTGGGAGAGCGGAGCGGAGAGGGTTGAAAGTGTAAGCCGAAGAAGGTGGCGTGTTGAATAGTGCAGGGAGAGCAAAGAGAGGAGGTGGTAGAGCGAGATGGAAAGAGAAGAGTGGCAAAGACGGTGGGAGAGCGGGGCTGAGAAAGCAGGGAAGGTATGAGGTGAGGATGAAGAGAGCAAGCATAGAGAGAGAAAGTTGAAAAGAGCGAGAGAACAAGGCGCGGACGACGGGAGATTGTGTCGGGGAGGACGAAAGACTGACGGGGTGACGGCGAAAGAAAAAGGGGGGAAGAGAGGGGAGAGGGTGGGGAAAGAAAGGAGGTGAGCGTGAGGAGAGTGGGGCGGAATGTGTGGGGATGAGGGCGAGAGGGTGAGGTGAGGACGGGGGAGTGGGACAGAGAGGAGCGCCGGACAAATAGGAGACCTGAGAGGAGAGGACAGAAAAGCGGAGCGGAAAGGGCGGGAGAGCGAGGTAGAGAGGAGATCGAGAAAGATATGGAGGAGGGCAAGAGATTGAGGCAACGTGGGCGGGAGAGCGGGGGCGGGCGGGGCGGGAGGCATCAGAGAGTGGTAGAGCAGAGATCGCGGGCAGAGTGGAGAGCAGAGCGGAGAGGATGAAAGAGCAGGGGGGCGGGAGGGCGGGGCAGAATGGAGGCATCAACGCGAAGGCGGGGAGATCGAAGAGCGGGTTGGAGAGGCGAGAGGGGCGACAGGGCGCGAGAGCGGGGCGGTCAGCGGGCAGAATAGCGGGCGGGAGAGATGGGGTGGAGCGGGACAGGGGAGCGAGGCGGGGTGATGGGGCGGGAGAGCGGTGCTGGAGAGCGGGCGGGGGAGGGGGCGGGGGAGCGGCGGGGGAGAGGCGGGGAGCGGGGGGGAGCGGGCGGGGGAGCGAGGCGGGGGTGCGGGGCGGGGGACGGGGCAGTGGAGCGGGCGGGGAGCGGGCGGGGGAGGCGAGGCGGGGGAGCGGGGCGGGGAGCGGGGCGGGGAGCGGGGGGGAGCGGGCGGGGAGCGGGGGCGGGGAGCGGGGGAGCGGGGCGGGGGCGGGGGAGCGGAGCGCGGGGGGAGGGGCGGGGGAGCGGGCGGGGGGCGTATGCGGGGCGGGGGAGCGGGGCGGGGGCGCGGTAGTGCGGGGCGGCGTTCGTTGCGTACCGCTGCCGCGCCGGGGCCAATGGCGTGGGAGAGGGCGCAGCCGGCGGCGGCGGCGTTTCATTGAATGCGGCGAGGGCGGCAGGCCGTGCGCTGCTTTCCCCATCGCAGCCGCCGCCGGCGACTTCGCACTCCTCCGTATTCCCATTGGGCAACACCGCTCGGCGAAATGAACCCCAATTTGCATGCCGGACCGTTGCTGCGTGTTTTATTTTACCATTGCTCTCTTCAAAACATAGGGCCCTGAATTTAAACGCACCAAAACTTTCTAAAAAATCGTTCTATTCCGATTATTAAATTCGTATCCACATTTCGCATTAGTCACTTTATTTGTATCATTAATATTATTTGAATGCTGAAAGGATATAGACAAATCAGAATCTTTGCTGTTTGTAACGTCAATAATCTCCTTTTACAATTCAATGTGATTTCATGCTTTAAATGCCTTTTAAGACTACAGATACATTCTGTTAATGAAGTTGAAGGTACTTTATTTGTGACAACGCATTTAGTAAAAAGTAAGTTATCAGCAAATAGATTCTGATTTTTTTTAACATTCCCTAAGATATTAAAAATGTTTGGGGGTTAAATTAAAAAGTATTTACTAATTACTATTAGCAATTAATTGTGTTATTTATTACTTTTTGTAGAGCATGTATGCATGCATGCACGCATTGAAATGGCTTGTTCTTTTGCGTTTTGTTCTGTCTGTACAATGAACAGATCACAGATACTTTCGAACAAGGCGAATGACCGCCTGAACATTGCGGACGCATCTTTGGCAATCCGCCACTTACGAGCGTTCGAACTGAGACACGCGGTGCGTCTCAAATTTCGAACTAAACCACGCACCACTGCACACCAAGTTTAGTTTTCATGCTTGAAGCTCTTGCTGTAACACAGCAAGTGGATATGAATTGTCACTTCACAGAATCCTTCGAATAATCTACTTGACGCCATCTTTTGTTTTATGTCTACATCCAAACAGTAGCAATGCACTATCTTGACCAAAATGAAGGCAATCAATGTAAACTGTTGGGGGTATGAAGAATTTTAAATTTTTGTGGATTAAGTGTCATTACGAATATGAAACACTATGGAAGAGGACTACCGAAAAAACAGTCTACCATCTATTGTGCATTTCCTTTACTCCTTTTAATGTGCAGTGCTGGTCGTTTGCTTCGTTGTGTATTGAAAGAAAAGAGTTAAAAATATTTGTTATGACTTGCTCAGCTGCCGTGTGGTGTGGCCGTCTCAGGCTACGTGGACTAGAATTTTTCTGAACCAACAGCAATGAATACGATAGTGAATGATTTGATTCCTCTTCGTGGTTTCAGTTGCATTACAATTTAAAACAATTAAAAATGTACGTTATTTTTTTGAAAAATGGGTAAACAAATGCCTTCTGAGTAAGCTATTTCCATAAATTAGTTCGTTTCAAAGAGAAAAAATGTAGATTTTGTGAGTGTAAAAATGGAGCTCTATGTCTTGAAAATGATATAAAAATGTTAGGTCTAAATATTTTCTTATAACGATATTTATTTTTAAGTTCACTTTTATAACCCTTTCTAACAACTATTTTACGGTAGCCTATTGAATAGCACTTCCATTTTTTAAAATATTCATGAGATTGACAACGAGTTCCATCTTCTTATTACCAAAAAAGAATACACATGAAGCAAAATATGCTTCAACGAAACTTTCCGAACAAAAATGTAACATACAACCGCTGTTATGAAGCCTTACATTCAGTGAACAAGGTAGAAGAATCTTCCATTATTTTCATTGAGGTCGTGATGTACACGATGCACAAGAGCCGGAAACTTGTGAGTCGCGTCATTAATTCAGTCTGCCCCATTACCATATTCAATATTTGCTTATTTTTCCTTTATACCTCTTGTCGTGGCAGCTTATTATCATTATTCATCGAGTGTTTATTCTCGACCGACCCGAACAACCTGTCCCGGGCCCGGACCACTCTCTCCACCGTTGCGAATGCGACCTGTCACCCACCGAAGTTGCTTCTTGCATCCAACAGCAGCTTCAATTGGTCAACAATGCTCCTCTTTGGAATATGCTCCACAATCCTCCAAGATAATGTCTTGAACATGTTATATTTACTGGAGTACAATCTTTTTGAGTTAACTTTCCTTTTATTACTTCTGAGTTTGAGAAAGGAAATATCTGGACATATTTTGTGTTTACCTGTCCAATTCTATAAAAATGTTTTTAGTGGGATTTTGAACTTGTAGTTATTTTAAAATGACGAAGATAGATATAATTTTTAACATGACTGTCCACATATCACTTTCTATGCGTTTGTTTGTGATAATTTGTGTACATAAATATTCTCACGGGTATTGGGTGAATATTTCAGATTATACTTTTTAATACCTACCTCATAAAAAGGAGTTACAAGTCAATTACCGGTCTAAAATGTATTTTGTTACTTTAACTTTTCTCCTCGGAGTCATTGATGTTAAATAGTTTATGTTCAAACGTGTGATCTAAACATGTTGGGTTCCTAAATATGGTCGGTTCGCCATGATAAAATTTTGTGTTCTGTTGACGACCTCTTCGTAACGCCATCATTTCTAAGTTTTGTTACTTCGCCATAGTTGTGTTAATGTAAATATTACACAGAAATTAAATCTTGCTGATTTCTATGTGCCAATTTTTGAACCCAACGAAAAGATCCCGCAAATCCCTACGATCCAGTAAGTGCTGGCAAGTCTGTGAAGAATATTCGTCTTACCAATTAATGCGCTCGATTACCAAACGGCCCTGATCTACAGACAATGACTATCATCGGTTTCTGTTGGAATCGTTCTCTCTTCCTCTAGTACTTACCACAGGACCCTTATTAGCAAAGCAAATATTTTATTAGCGTAGAGGTTTGCTCCCTCTCGTCCATTAGTGGTTGCAATTTTCTGTTTGCGTTCCTCGTGTGTTGATTTTTGAGTTGCGATTTGCATTAAGCAGTCTTTTAGAGTGAGAGATTGTGTACTATTGGCCGAGGATTATGCAGATTTTCAGTTAGCTTCCGTATGCTTTGGGTTTGGGTTCTGCAGTTTGATGGATTCTAGTTGAAATGAGCCCGGCAGTGAGGGAAAACCAACAAGAACAGTAGATAACCGCACTGTGGTGTTCGATGGAACATACAACTCTGAAAGTTCTAAGAGGCACCGAACTCTCAGCTCTAAAGTATTGACTTCCGAGTTTAGAGAACATATGCTCATAGATACACATTCGTAGAGAAGATGAGTCTGGAGCAATGTAATGAAGATTGCAGAAATAAATATTGGAATAAATGGACAAAGACATTTTAATGATAATTGGAAAAAAAGAATTGAAGATAATGGTAACTATTGGAATCGATATTTTACGGTAAGCGTGCAAGCAGAGCATGAAGTTTGTGTAGATGATGTGAGAGAACAGTAGATTTTGCAAAATATTTAAATTCGCTTGTAAATTGCAACAATTTTTCGAAACATATCTGCCATTGTTTCTCGTCTGCACGTAATTTAAAAGTATTTATTGCAGATCAGCAAAGGGTCGAGCTATCTGGCAGGGCCTTCCCGAAGCTGGTGACCAATGATTTTGTGGTGACTTGCAAAATCTGTTTTTCATGCCCTGATTGCTGCTTCTCAGCGGAATCAAACTTGCCATTGTTTACAAATCGTTTTTGCATCATACAATGCAACGAAGTCTGAACGAGAAGAATAGACTACTGGAGGAAATATATGCAGAATTCCATCAAATCCATCGTACATATACGAGACATGTACTATGTACTATAGTGTGATTGCCACATGGGTTCGTAGTATGTTGAAAGTGGGAAAGATTGACGGAAGTGTGACTGCTACGACATCAAATGTTTCTTCACTTTAGAATCATTTATTTTTATTGATAAAACCATATTCAATTGTTTATTAGTGTTTGGTTTTTATAAACAGAAAATCCAGTACCGTTAGTTGAATATTCGCACGTAAGAACTTCATCAACGACAATTGTTTCCGAAAATTTTGTAACTGAAGATATATTCCAATGTAAATGAGAGGGATCATAACGATTTATTTTGAACCCAATGATCGAAGAGGGAAATATAGGAAGAAACTGAAAGAATGGGACGAAAATAAGAATGAGTGAGAAAATAATTGTGTGTGTAATGCGAAAAGAGAAATACAGAATAGGCAGTTGCGGGTATAACGAATAACAGAACGTACGCATCTCTTATATTTAAGTAGGAGAAAATCGTCTAAAATTCTAGACAATATTTATTATTTAAAATAGTTTAATTGTTTATATTTAAATAGAATACTGATATATTAGTTTAAACTCTTCGACGGAGTACTTCTCAGCAAGGCACTCTGAATTTGCTTAGCAGTTGAGCCGAGTAGTTTGCGAAGGGAGCCCAAGCACGCGTTTCCTGCTGTCGAGGCTGGGCGGCGGCGGGGCGGACGACGGTGAAGGGGAGGACTGCGACGGCGGACGACGGACGGCGGGGCGACGGACGGCGGGGCGACACACGGCGGGGCGACGGACGACGGGGCGACGGACGGCGGGGCGACTGACGGCGGGGCGACGGACGGCGGGGCGACGGACGGCGGGGCGACGGACGGCGGGGCGACGGGCGGCGGGGCGACGGGCGGCGGGCGGTATGCGAGGGCGCGGGCGTGTCGGTGAGCGGCGCCTTGCGGGGCGACCGGGCGCGCGCATTGCGGGCGCCGAGTGGAGCGTGGAATGGGGAGCGACCGTCCGGCCGCGATGTCGCCTCTGCCCGGCACTTTTTCAACTTCCTTCACTTGCTCGTGAGATGGTAACCACTTTACGATTCTTGCGATCCTAGCGATTCTTGCTCTTTTTTCTCTCTTGCATCTCTTCATTAATTATTTCATTCATTCACATTTCATTAATTCTTTCTTTCATTCAGGCTTTGTTCAATGAATTCATCGATTAATTTGAAATCAATTCAATTATTTATTCTTTTCCTCTGGTTTGTTCTGCGTATATAATATTCCTTGTTTCTTTTCTTCACTGTTCTCGTTACACTCTCTATATTACATTTTTAAATATCATTTTCAAAATGAAAGTATCATTAGTCGTAGTTTTTTTTACCGGGAAAGAAACAAAATTCTATATTTATTTGTAAGAAATAATATCAGCAAGAATCCTGTTTCGGTCGTATTTATCTTTCGCATGATCTTATTGAGTCTTATTCACATTCTTCTTATCTTCATCCGCCATTCATTTTATATTTATATTAATATGCAAGATCCATTTTTCTTCCTCATTCGTTTTGTCATTCTCCCCTTTATCAGGTTTTTCATTTTGCATTGACAATCATTTTTAACGCCTTTTCGTTGAATGCACTTCGATTTACTAATTTCATTATCTTTATCTGTTCTCTTGTTTGCCCTTCTTATTGCTTTTACAACCAACTTCTCAGTCCAGTGCTTACCTCCTTGGCCGCGTCTGCAGAGTTGCCGCGTCATGGCTTTTTCTTCAGATGGCCCTCTGGGACGCACTCCATAAGCAACGCGCTTTTCGTTGTGGGCACCGCGCGGCGCCGGTTGCAATATGAACTGTTGGGGGCAGCAAATATTGTGAAGTAAAATAAATGGCAAGCCGTGTCGAGACCAGTGCCCATCTTGACATAGGGAACACGGACTATGATGACGAATGCTACATCAGCAATGAACATGATGACGATGGCGAAGAAGCATATTAATGAACCCTGGGGATATGTGAGTAGATTAGCATGCGTAACACTAGCAGGAAGGGGAAATAATGGTAAACTGCAGGACAATAATTGTAACGGTAAAACTCTCGAGAATGAGTATCGGTAATTTTGTGACTGATAGTTGTAGCAAAGGCCAATGAAATGCTGTGTGATTATCATTAGAAGCGCATGCGTTGACGATGACGCAGGAGATAAATGATGACGGGTCTCCTCACTGGGAGGGTTCATTACCTGTGGCCACTCCTTTCACCGCTCGGCCTCCATCTCGCCATTAGACTCTAACCTGACGCTCACGTTCGTTAGGGCCGGGGGAGACGCTGTGGTGTCTTACGCCACGACTTCGACACTCGAGGGGCTGTGTGCAGCTGCCACTGCTCCGTTGGGAATTTTGGATTCAGAGAAGACGTACTTGTGTGTGCATGTTTAAGGGGAGAGGGTACCATGAAATGTTCGATTTTCGGCTAAATAAATAGTTTAAACCTTGTTTATTTCAAAATGTTGTATCAAAAGTTTTTTTCTAGGACTCCTGAAAGTCCCTTCAATTCTTATTTAAATTCCTAGTGCGCGTGATCCACGCCCCCTTTTTTGACACAATGCAAACAAGTTTGGCTATTTTTTACGTAATTTTGAACGCATGTTGGTTTGTTAATGACTGATTAAAACATATTCATAGTTGGTAGCATTGCTCTTTTTCTCTGAAAAAGAAGGTTCAGTATACGGTATAAGAATGTTCTAGTACAGCATTGGCAAATACACTTTTTCAAGTGGCATCCGCCGAAAATATTACTTATTTTCTGAATGTACCTTTTCTTAGAAACATTTGTTCACAATTTATTAACATTTACAGGATATATCTATTATAGTATTTGAAATAAATTGACATTTTTATATAAACATTCAGCAATAATAAAAATGTTAAAAAATATTTGTACAAGAATACGACAAAAATTGAGCAAAAGTTATAATTGAAAAATACTAATTATGTTGTAATGAAATAAAAAATGTCAAAATAATAACAAAAGCTGTATATTTAAGTGTGCGGAATATAATAATTTTCTAGTAAACCATTTTTTAGAAAAGGTCGATCAAAAATAGCAAATTTAACATCGACAGTATATAGGATACCCTCTCCCCTTAACCACAAAATGAACGCTAGTTTGTCAATGGATGCCCCTAAGCCTTTCTCAGGGTTGGGAGGAAGCATAAGGTTTTTGTAAGAATTCCCACGATTCCTAGAAATTTGTATGATGAATTGCGTTTCATTTGTGAATGAAAGGACAGCATGTAATCATTTATTGAAAAAAATCAAAGAGGAAACGAATAGTAGAAACACATAGTGTTGTCTGAGCTAGCTTCCTAATTTCTTTCCATGACAGGAACGTTCGGCACAATAACAAAACCTCACAAACTTCATGCAAAAGCTTATTTGAAAGGGAACGTGGTTCCGAGAGACCATGGAGATTAAAACCTTACGCAAATTAGCCGACGCCCAAGCTTCCAGCTGTTGCCCCAGTCGGCCCTCCCACACAGCACACGATTCGGCGTCGTGCTTGGCCCGGTATGACTCAGGCGTTCCTTGTGGCCGGGCCCGGACCCGCCGACACCCCGTCC
>BOPP01000085.1:4739061-4759641 GCA_017312745.1 Gryllus bimaculatus | reverse complement strand
GACGGCGGATCCGGGGCCAGCGCAGGTCGCGGCCGCGCCGCGAAACTTGAGAGGAATGCGCCCCGGCGGCCGGACCGCGGAAGCAGGTCGACGCAAGCCAGGCGGCGCCGGCGCGCGCCGGCCGCGGGCGCGCGTGGAGTGGAGTGGAGTGGTTTGGTCGTGTGAGGCGGCGTGGGAGTAGTGCAGTGTGGCATAGGAGCAACCGTAGAGGCGGCGCTGCGTGCTTTGGCGTGGATCGGTCTGCAGCTGGAGGTGGCCGTGGAGTGGCGTGGCGTGGAGCGGCGCGGAAGCGGCAGTGGAGCTAGTGCCTCTGTCGCAAAGAGCGGCGTGACGGACGCGGCGTGGATTGGCGGTGGATCGGCGCAGCGGTGGAGCGGCGTGGAGCGGCGTGGAGCGACGTGGAGCGGCGTGGAAGCGGGTGGAGCGGGATGGAGCGGCGTGAGAATGTGGAGAGGGGTCGCGCAGGCGTGCGTGGGTGGGGCCGCCGCATTCAGCCCCAACGCAATGAGTTGCTATGCTTTTCCCGGACGAGCAAAAGAACGTCGCGCACGCTGGGAATGGAGACGTTCTGGCAGGCCTGGAGCGGACCAGTGAAGCGCCGGAGGCCGCCTTTGGGCGCTCTTGGGGAACGCCGCCTTTCTCGTGAACCGAAAAACAACAAGAGCACGTGGGTTCTTGAGGGGAAGGTGAAGTGAGGAACACTCGTCATTCAAGCGGCGGAGTGAATACAAAGTCCTAAGACTCTTGTTTGATGAAGGAATGGTATTGGATCAAGGATCCTGACCTTCATCGAACGTAATATAAATCAAAAAACAGTTTGCCAACTTATCTACAACTATAAGTATATTAGCTTCAAGATGACATATTATGATTCGCATAAATGAGCCAGTTTGGTAACTAGCGGAGAGTTATTTTATTAAGAAAGGTGTTCTTCTTTACAATAAAATAAGATACAAAATGTAAAGTTAAAAAGCTATATTGATTCGGCAAGTAAACCACACCAAATGGATTGGCATTTTATCTAGGAAGTGGTATCAATATTTGCTCCCTTCTTTCCGCCGCACCTCTTTGCAGACCACCTCCAGGTGCGCCGGGGGGGGAGGGGGGGTAGGCGGGAGGGGGACGGGGTTCGGCGGGTCCGGGCCGGCCACAAGGAACGCCTGAGTCATACGGCCCTAGCCACGACGGACCGAATCGTGTGCTGTGTGGGAGGCCGACTGGGGCAACAGCTGGAAGCTTGGGCGTTGCTAATTTGCGTGAAGGTTTTTAATCTCCATGGTCTCATCGAGAACGCACGTTCCCTTTCAAATAACTTTTGCATGAAAGTTTGTGAGGTTTTGTTTATTCGTGCCGAAACTTCCTGTCATGCGAAAGAAATTAGGAAGCTAGCTGCAGAACACACTATGTTGTTTCTTTAATTATTCGTTTCCTCTTTGATTTTTTTGTCAATACAATGATTACATGCTGAGCCTTTCAATTCACAAATGAAACGCCAATTCCATCATAACAAAATTATTCTAGAATCGTGGGAATCTCTTACATAAAACCTTATGCTTTCTCCCACACCCTGAGAAAAGCTTAGGGCCACCACTATGACAAACTAGCGTTTTCATTTTGGTTTAACGCGGGAAGGTTATCCTATATAACTGTCGATGTTAAATTTGGCTATCTCTTTTGATCGACCTTTTCTAAAAAATGGTCTTACTCTAGAAAATTATTATCAATATTCCGCACCTTAATATACAGCTTTTTGTTATTATTTTGACCATTTTTTATTCAATTACAAACATAATTAGTATTTTTTTCAATTATAACCTTTTGCTCAATTTTGTCGGTTTCTTGTAGCAAATTATTTTTTAAACATTTTTATTATTGCTGAATGTTTATATAAAAATGTCAATTTATTTCAAATACTAATAAATAGATCATATCCTGTAAATGCTTAATCGAAATTGTTGAAAGCAAAATGTTTTAAGAAAAGGTTACATTCGAGATATTATATAATAATCTTTTCGGCGGCTGCCACTTGAAAAGTGTATTTGCCAATGCTGTACTCGAACATCTCTATACCGTATACTGAACTTCTTTTTCAGGAGAACAAGAAGCAATGCTACCAACTATCGAATATGTTTTAATCAGTCATTAACAAATCCAACAATGCGTTCAACAAATCACGTAAAAAATAGCCAAAACTTGTTTGCATTGTGTTCAAAAAAGGGGGCGGTGGCGACACGCGCACTAGAATTTAAATAAGAATTTGAGGGACTTTTCAGGAGTCCTAGAAAAAAACTTTTGATACAACATTTTGAAATAAACAAGGTTTAAACTATTTAAAAAATATACAACCATTTAGCCCGAATCGAACCATTCATGGTACCTCTCCCCTAAACATCACACAACAAGTCGGTCTTCTGCTGAATCCAAATTCCAAACGGAGCCAGTGGCCAAGCTGCAACACAGCCCTCGGATCTTTCTTGTGTCGAAGTCGGGGCGTAAGACACCACAAGCGTCTCCCCGGCCCTAAACGACGTAGCGTCAGGTTAGAGTCTAATGGCGAGATGGCAAGGCCCGAGCCGTGAAACGGAAGTGGCCAACAGTATAGAAACGCCTCCCAGTGAGGAGACCGTCATCTTTTATCTCCTGCCGTCATGCGTAACGCCATGCGCTCTAATGATAATTCACACAAGCATTTCAGTTGGACCCTTCTGCTAGCAACCTATCATCAGTCACAAAATTACGAGTACTCATTCCTCGAGAAGTTTTATAACCGTTACAGGATTATTGTCCTGCAGTTTACATTATTTTCCCCTTCTGCAGTGTTACGCATGCAATGTACTCACAATATCCCAGGGTTCATTATATGCTTCTTCGCCATCAGTCATCATATTTCATGCTGATGTAGCATTCGTCATCATAGTCCGTGTTCTAATGGTCAAAGATGGCACTGGTCTCGACACGGCTTGCCATTTAATTTACTTCACAAATTTTGCTGCCCCAAGCAGTTCATATTTGCAAACCGGCGCCGCGACGGTGCCCCACAACGGAAAAGCGCGTTGCTTATGGAGTGCGTCCGGCAGAGGGCCATCGTGAAGAAAAAGCCATGACGCGGCTAACTCTGCAAACCGCGGCCAAGGAGGTTAAGCACTGGACTGAGAGGTTGGTTGTAAAAGCATAAGAAGGGCAAACAAGAGAACAGATAAAGCTAATGAAATTTAGTAAAATCGAAGTGCATTCAAACGAAAAGGCGTTTAAAATGATTGTCAATGCAAAATGAAAAAACCTGATAAAGGGGGAGAATGAGCAAAACGAATGAGGAAGAAAAAATGGATTCTTGGCATATTAATATAAATATAAAATGAATGGCGGATGAAGGGATAAGAAGAATGTGATATAAGACTCATAAGATCCATGCGAAAGATAAGATATTCGAACCGAAACAGGATTCTGCTGAATATTTTTTCTTACAATAAATATTAGAATTTTGTTTTCTTTCCGGGTAAAAAAAACTACGACTAATGAACTTTCATTTTGCAAAATGATATTTAAAAATGTAATATAGACGAGTGTAAAACGAGATGAAGAAAAAGAAACAAGGAATATTATATACGGCAGAACAAACGCAGAGGAAAAAGAATAAATAATTGAATTGATTTCAAATTAATCGATGAATTCATTGAACAAGCCTGAATGAAAGAAAGAAATTAATGAAATGTGAAATGATGAAATATTTAATGAAGAGATGCAAGAGAGAAAAACAAGAGCAACGAATCGCTAGATCGCAAGAATCGTAAAGTGGTTACAATCTCAACGAGCAAGTGAAGGAAGTTGAAAAGTGCCGGGCAGAGGCGACATTTCGCGGCCGGATACGGTCGCTCCCCATTCCACGCTCCATCTCGGCCGCCCGCAATGCGCGGCCCGGGTCGCCGCCGCAAGGCGCCGTCACGACACGCCCCGCGCCGCTCGCATACCGCCGCCGCCGTCGCCCCGCCGCCCGTCGCCCGCCGTCCGTCGCCCGCCGCCCGTCGCCCGCGTCCGCGCGCCCCGCGGCCCGTGCCCCGCCGTCCGTCGCCCCGCCGTCCGACGCCCCGCCGTCCGTCAGCCGCGCCGTCCGTCGTCGCCCAGTCCGTCGCCCCGCCGTCGTCGCCACCCGCCGTCCGGCTCGGCCCCCGCGTCACGTCGCCCTGCCGTCGCGTCGCACCCGCCGGACCCGTGCCCCCGCCGCCCGTCGCCTCGCCGTCCGTCGCCCGCGCCACGTCGCCGCAGCCGCGCCGTTCGCTCCGCCGTCCGTCGCCCCGCCGCCCGTTGCTTACCGCCGCCGCGTCGCCCGCCGTCGTCGCCCCGCCGTTCGTCGATCCGCCGCCGCCCGTCGCCGCGCGATCCGTCGCCCCGCCGCCCGTCGGCCCGCCGGTCCGTCGGGCCGCCGTCAGTCGCCCCGCCGTCCGTCGCCACGCGTCCGTCGCCCGCGTCCGTCGCACCGCCGTCCGTCGCCCGCCGGTCGTTCGCCCCGCGTCCGTCGCCTCGCCCGTCCGTCGCCCGCGCCCGTGCCCCCCGCCGCCGCATGTCGCCCGCGCGCCGTTGCGCCGCCGTCCCTCGCCCGCCGCCGTCGCCCCGCCGCCCGTCGCCCGCGCAGCCCGTCGCCCCGCGTCCGTCGGCCCGCCAGTCCAGTCGCCCCGGCGCCCGTCGCCCCGCCGTCCGTCGCCCCGCGTCGTCGCGCGCCGTCCCGTCGCCCGGGGTTCGCCCCCGCGGGCGCTGCGCGTCGCGTTCGCCCCGCCGACCGTCGCCCCGCGTCCGTCGCCCCGCCGTCCGGTGCCCCGCTGTCCGTCGCCCCGCGTCCGTCGCCCCGCCCGTCCGTCGCCCCGGCCGTCCGTGCCGCCGTCCGTCGCCCCGCCTGTCCGTCGCCCGCGCCGTCCGTCGCCCGCCCGTCCGCTCGCCCCGCCGTCCGTCGCCCACCGACCGTCCGCTCGCCCCGCCGTCCGTCGCCCCGCCGTCCGTCGGCCCGCCGTCGTCGCCCCGCGGTCCGTCTCCCCGCCGTCGTCTGCCCGCCGTCCCGTCGCCCCGCCGTCCGTCGCCCCGCCGTCGTCGCCCCGCCGTCCGTCGCCTACGCCGTCCGACGACCGCCGCCGTCGTCAGCCCCGCCGTCAGGGCCGTCCCACCGCCCGTCCGTCGCCCCGTCCGTACCGTCGCCCCGCGTCGTCGCCCCGCCGTCCGTCGCCCCGCCCGTCCGTCGCCCAGCCGTCCCCGTCGCCCGCCGTCCGTCGCCCCGCCGTCCGTCGCCGCCGTCCGTCGCCCGCCGTCCGTCGCCCCGCCGTCCGTCGGCCCCGCCGTCCGTTCGGCACGCGCGGCGTCGTCGCCCCGGCCGTCCGTCGCACGCCGCAGTCCGTCGCCCCGCGTCGGTCGCGGACCGCGTCCGTCGCCCCGCGTCAGTCCGCCGCCCGTCCGCGTCGCCGTGCGTCGTCCGTCGCCCGCGTGTGTCGCCCCGCCGCCCGTCGCCCGCCGTCCGTCGCCCGCGTCCGTCGCCCCCGCCGTCGGTCGGCCAACGCCGTCCGTCGCGCCGCGTCCGTCGCCCCGCCGCCCGTCGCCCCGCGTCGCTTCGCCCCGCCGTCCGTCGCCGCGCTCGCTCGCCCGTCCGTCGCCCCGCGTCCGGTCGCCCCGCCGTCCGTCGCCCCGCCGTCCGTCGACCCCGCCGTAGTCCGTCGCCCGCCGTCGTCCGCCCCGCCGTCACGCGCCGTCCCCGCGTCGCCCCGCCTGCTCCGTTCGCCCGCCGTCCGTCGCCCCGTCGTCCGTCGCCCCGCCGTGTGTCGCCCCGCCGCCGTCGCCGCCGCTCCGTCAGCCCGCGTCCGTCGCCCGCCGTCCGTCGCCCCGCCGTCGTCGCCCGCGCCATCCGTGCCCCGCCGTCCGTCGCCCCGCCGTCCGTCGCCCGCCGTCGTACGCCCCCGTCCGTCGCCCCGCCGTCCGTCGCCCCGCCGTCCGTCGCCCCGCCCCGTCCGTCGCCCGCGTCCGTCGCCGACGCGCCGTCCGTCGCCCCGCCGGTCCGCGCCCCGCCTGGTTGTGTCCGTCGCCCCGCCGTCGTCGCCGCGTCCGTCGCCCCGCGTCTGAGCGTCGCCCCCGCGTCCGCTCGCCCCGCCGTCCGTTCGCCAGGCCCGCCGTCCGTCGCCCGCCGTCCGTCGCCCCGTCGTCCGTCGCCCGCGTGTGTCGCCCCGCACGACCCGTCGCACCCGCCGTCGTCAGCCCGCGTCCGTTGCCCCGCCGTCCGTCGCCCCGCCGTGTCGCCACCGCCATCCGTCGCCACCGCCGTCCGTCGCCGCGCGCGCGTCCGTCCGCCCCGCCGTCCGTCGCCCCGCTCGTCCGTCGCCGCCCGTCCGTCGCCCGCCGTCCGTCGCCCGCGTCCGTCGCCCCGCCGTCGTCGCCCGCGCGTCCGTCGCCCCACGAACGTCCGTCGCCCCGCGTCCGTCGCTTCCTCGCGTCGTCGCCCCGCGTACCGTCGCCCGCCGTCCGTCGCCCCCGACCGTCGTCGCCGCCGTCCGTCGCCCCGCCGCCCGTCGCCCGCCGTCCGTCGCCCCGCCGTCCGTCCCGCGTCCGTCCGCCCCGCCGTCAGGCGCGCAGCCGTCCGTCGCCCCGTCGTCGTTCGCCCGCCGTGTGTGACCGCGTCCGTCGCCCCGCCGTCCGTCGTCCGCCGTCGCAGTCCTTCCCTTCACCGTCGTCGCGCCCGCCTGCCGCCAGCCTCGGACGCACGCGCAAAACGCGTGCTTGGGCTCACGCTTCGCAAAACTACTCACGGGCTGCACATGCTAAAGCAAATTCAGAGTGCCTTGCTGAGAAGTACTCCGTCGAAGAGTTTAAACTAATATAATCAGTATCTTCTATTTAAATAATAAACAATATAAACTATTTTAAATTAATAAATATTGTCTAGAATTTAGACGATTTTTCTCCTACTTAAATATAAGAGATGCGTACGGTTCTGTTATTCCGTTTATATACCTCGCAACTGCCTATTCTGTAATTTTCTCTTTTCGCCACTTACACACCACAATTAGTTTTGCTCCAACTCAATTCTTAATTTTGCGGTCCGCATTCTTTCAGTTTCTTCTCACATTTTCCCTCTTCGACATTGGGGCTTCACAAATAAAATCGTTTATGATCCTGCCTCTCATGTTACATTGAAATATATCTTCAGTTTTACAAATTTTTTCGGAAAACAATTCTCGTTGATGAAGTTCTTACGTCGCGAATATTCAACTAAACGGTACTACGGATTTTCTGTTTATCAAAAAACCAAACACTAATAACAATTGAATAATGGTTTTACAATAAAAATAAATGATTCTAAAGTGAAGAAACATTTTGATGTCGTAGCAGTCACACTTCCGGAATTCTTATCCCACTTTCAACATAACAACGAACCCATCGTGGCAATCACAATGCTATAGTACATAGTACAATGTCTCGTATATGTACGATGGATTTTGATGGAATTTCTGCAATAATTTTCCTCCAAGTAAGCTCCTACTTCTTCTCGTTCAGCACTTCGTTGGCATTGTCATGATGGCAAAAACACGATTTGTAAACAATGGCAAGTTTGAGAGTCCGCTGAGAAGCACAGCAATCAGGGCATGAAAAACAGATTTGCAAGTTCACCAACAAAATCAATTGGTCACCAGCTTCGGGAAGGCCCTACCAATAAGCTCGACTCCTTTGCTGATCCTGCAATAATATTTTTTAATTACGGTGCAGACGAGAAACAATGGAGATATGTGTTCCGAAAAATTGTTTGCAATTTACAAAGCGAATTTAAATATGTTTAGGCAAAATCTAGACTCGACTCACATCATCTACACAAACTTCATGCCTGCTACTGCACGCTTACCGGTAAATAATCGATTCACTAGTTCGCATTATCTCAATTCTTGTTTTTTCTCATTATCATTAATAATGTCTTTGGTCCATTTTTCCAATACTTTATTTCTCTTGGCACATCTTCATTACAATTTGCTTCCACGGACTCTATCGATATCCAGACTGTGTCATCTAATGGAGCATCATGTATCTCTAATCAACTGGAAGTCAATACCTTAGAGCTGTGAGTTCGGTGCACTCTTAGAACTTTCAGAGTTGTATGTTCCTCGAAACAACAGTGCGGTTATCTACTGTTCTTGTTGGTTTCCCTCACTGCCTGGGCTCATTTCAACTAGAATCCATCAAACTGCAGAACCAAACCCAAAGCATACGGAAGCTAACTGAAATCTGCAATAATCCTTCCTCGGCCATAAGTAAACACAATCCTCCTCACTCTAAAAGACTGCTTTAATGCAATCGCAACTCAAAAATTCAACACCACACGAGAACAGCAAACAGAGAAAATTTGCAACCACTAATGGACGAGAGGGAGCAAACCTCTACGCTAATAAAATATCTGCTTTGCTAAATAAGGGTCTGTGGTAAGTACTAGGAGGAAGAGAGAACGATTCAACACAGAAACCGATGATAGTCATTGTCTGTAGATCAGGGCCCAGTTTTGGTAATCGAGCGCATTATTGGTAAGACGAATATTTCTTCAAGACTTGCCAGCACTTACTGGATCGTAGGGATTTGCGGGATCTTTTCGTTGGGTTCAAAAATTGGCAGCATAGAAAATCAGCAAGATTTAATTTCTGTGTAATATTTACATTAACACAACTATGGCGAGTAACAAAACTTTAGAAATGATGGCGTTACGAAGAGGTCGTCAACAGAACACAAAATTTTATCAATGGCGAACCGACCATATTTAGGAACCACATGTTTAGCTCACACGTTTTGAACATATAACTATTTAACATCACTGATCCGAGGAGAAAAGTTAATAGTAAACAAAATAACATTTAGACGGTAATTGACTTGTAACTCCTTTTTTGAGGTCAGGTATTAAAAAGTATAATTGAAAATATTCACACCAATAACGCGTGAGTAATATTTATGTACACAGAGGTCATTATCACAAACAAACGCGGTCAATAGCAAAGATGAGATATGTGGACAGTCATGTTAAAAATTATATCTATTTCGTCATTTTTAAAATAACTACAAGTTCAAAATCCCACTAAAAAACGATATTTTTATCGAATTGACAGTAAAACGACAATACTTCCAGCATATTTCCTTTCTCAAACTCAGAAAGTAGATAAAGGAAAGTTTAACTCAAAAAGATTGTACTGCCAGTAAAATATAACATGTTTTCAAGCCATTAATCTTGAGGGATGTGGAGGCAATATTCCAAAGAGGAGCATTGTTGACCAATTGAAGCGTGTGCTGTTGGATGGCAGAGGAAGGCAACTCGCGTGGGTGACAGTCGAATTCGCAAACGTGGAGAGAGTGGTCCGGGCCGGGACAAGGTCTGTTGATCGGGTTCGGTCGAGAATAAACACTCGATGAATAATGATAATAAGCTTGCACGACAAGAGGTAATAAGGAACATAAAGCAAATATTTGAATATGGGTAATAGGGGCAGGACTGAATTAACTGACGCGACTCAACAGTTTCCGGCTCTCATCCGTGTACATCACACCTCAATGAAAATAATGGAAGATTCTTCTACCGGTTGTTGAAGGCTTATAACCAGCGTTACTGTATGTTTTTACAATTTTTGTTCGGAAAGTTTCGTTGAAGCATCGATTTTGGCTTCATGTTGTATATTCTTTTTGGTAATAAGAAGATGGAACTCGTTGTCAATCTCATGAATTACTTTGGGTTAAAAAATGAAGTGCTATTCAATAGGCTACGTAAAATATTGTCTAGAAAGGGTTATAAAAGTGAACTTAAAAATAAATATTCGTTATAGAGAAATTATATTTAGACCTAACATTTTTATATCATTTTTCAAGACATAGAGCTCCATCTTTTACACTCACAAAAATATACATTTTTTCTCGTTTGAAAACGACTAATTTATGGAAATAGCTTACTCAAAGGCATTTGTTACCGCATTTTTTTTCAAAAAAAAAATTAATAACAACATTTTAATTGTTTTAAAATTGTAGGAGCAACTGGAAACCACGAAAAGAGGGAATCAAATCTTCACTATCGTATTCATTGCTGTGTTGGTTGCAGAAAAATTCAGTCGCACGTAGCCTGAGAGCGGCGACAGCGCTACACGGCAACGCTGAGCACAGTCATGAAAAATTATTTTTTAACTCTTTTCTTTCAATTAAATCACAACGAAGGCAAACGACCAGCACTGACATAATAATAAGGAGTAAAGGCAATGGCACATAGATGGGTAGAACTGTTTTTTGCGGTAGTACCTCTTCCATAGTGTTCAATTATTCCGTTAATGACACTCTAATCCACAAAAATTTAAAATTCTTGCCATTACACCCAACCAGTTTAGCATGATTGGGCCTTGCATTTTTGTCAAGGATAAGAGTGCTACACATTGCTATCTGTTTGATAGTAGACATAAAACAAAAAGATGCGGCGTAGCAAGTTAGTATTATTCGAAGGATTCTGTGAGTGAAAATTCAATACCAGCTTGCTGTGTGGCAGGGTAAGAGAGAGCGTTCAAGCTATGTATATAATAAATCTTGGTGTGGACTAGTGGTGGCGTGTTTAGTTCGAAATTTGAGAGCGCACCACCGTGTCTCACGCTCGAAAACGCCTCGTAAGTGGCGTATTGCCAAGTATGCGTCCGCAATGTTCAAGGCGGTCATATGCGCGCTTGTCGAGAAGTATCTGTGATATCTGTTCATTGTACAGATCGAGAAAGGGCAAAACGCAAAAGAACAAGCCGATTTCATGCGTGCATGCATGCATACTAATCGTCTTAAGCAAAAAGTAATAAATAGAACAACAATTAATTGCTAAAATAGTATTTAGTAAATAACGTTTTTATTTAACTCCGGCAAAACATTTTTAATATCTTAGGGAATGTTAAAAAAAATCAGTAATCTAATTGCTGATACTTAACTTTTGTACTAAATGCGCTGTGTCACAACCATATAAAGTACCGCTATCAACTTCATTAACAAGAATGTATCTGTAGTCTAAAAAGAGCATTAAAGCAATTGTATATATATATATTGAAGTGTATTAATGGAGATTATTGGCGGTTACAAACAGCAAAGGATTCTGCACTCTCGTCATATGCCTTTCCGGGCATTCAAATATATTAATGATATCAAATATAAATGAATATGTAAATGCGACATGTGGATACGAATTCTAATAATCGGCTAATAGAAACGATTTTTTAGCAAGTTTTTGGTGCGTTTAATTGCAGGGCCCTACTGTTTTGAAGAGAGGCAATTGGTTAATGAATAAAACAGCGCAGCAACGGTCCGGCATGCATAATTCGGGGTTGCATTTCGGGAGCGGTGTTGCCCAATGGGAATAGCGGAGGTAGTGGCGAAGTCGCGGCGGCGGCTGCGATGGGGAAAAGGCAGCGCAGCGGGCTGCCGGCCGTCGGCCGCATTTCAAGGAAACGCCGCCGCGCTTGGCCGGCTGCGCCAGTAGCACTCCACGCCATTGGGCCCGGCGCGGCAGCGGTAACGCAACGAAACGCTCGGCCCGCACTTACCGCGCCCTGGCGCCCCGCTGCCGCCGCCGCCGCTCCCGACCGCGCGACGCTCCGCCGACGTGTGAACGGAGCAGGCTGCCGCCCGCGCTCCCGCCGCCCTCGGGCTCCCCGGCGCGCCGCTCCACGCCCCGCTCCTCGCAGCCGGGGCGACTCCCGCGCCGCCGCTTCCCCGTTCCCCGCTGCTCATGCGCCCGCGCTCGCCGCCCAGCTCCACGTACTTGCAGTACGTAGTGTGAGATGTTTTTGAGTAAAGGTTGGTATTGGCGGGTCGTTATAGACGTGTTACGCTCCGGCTCCGCCCGACTCCCGTTCGCCTGCCGCTTCACACTGCCGCCCCGCTCCCCGCCCGGCACCCCCGCCTGCGCACTGCGACCGCCCCGCGCTCGACACCCGCCCCGCTCCCCCGCCCTGCTGCGCCCCGCCCGGGCGCTCCCCCGCCCCCTCCCGAGCCGCCCGCTGGCTCACTAGCACGGCGCTGCTGCACCGCCGCCATGCTCCGGCCGCTGCGCTCCCTGTCGACCGCCCCGCTTCACCATCTCTCGCCTGTGTCTATTCGCTGCCCTATGACGCCGCCGGCTCTGGCCTTAACTTGAATCGCCCCTCTGCCTGCCATCGTCCAACGCGCTCTTCGATTCCCGCGCCTGTTCGCCGTTGATGCTCCATTCTGCGCCGCCCCTCTACGACCCGCCCTGTCTCTTCATCGCTGCATCCGCTCTGCTCTCGCACTCTGCCACGCGATCTCTGGCTCTACGCACTCTCTGATGGCGTGCGATAGCGCGCGCGGCCGCGCCGCCGCTGCTCCGCCCCACGTTGCGTCTCAATCTCCTGCCCACTGCCCCCTCGCTATATCTTTCTCGATCTCCTCTCTACTCGGCTCTGCAACGATCTTTGCGCTCGCTTTTCTGTCCTCTGCCGTGCTCAGGTGCTGCTATTTGTGCGCGGCGCTCGCTCTCTTGATCCACTCCCGCGTCCTGCACCTCACCTCTCGCGCCTCATCCCAGCACATTCGCCCCAGCTGCTTCATCACGGGCTCACGACGCTCGGAGCTTTCTATTGCCGGGCAGGCCTCTCCCTCTGCTTCGGCCGCCCTTTTTCGTTCGCCGCTCACCAGTCAGTCTTTCGTCTCGGATCACGACACAATCTCCCGTCGTCCGCGGGCTTGCTTGCTCTCGCTCTTTTCAACTTCTCTCTCTATGCTCTCGCTCTCCATTCATCCTGACACCTCATACACTTCCGGCTGGCTTTCTCAGGCCGCCGCCTCTTGGCTGTGCGACACGTGCTTTGCCACTCTTTTCTCCTTTCATCTCGCTCTAAACCCACCTCCTCTCTTTTTGCTCGTCCTGGGCATTTCTATTCAACACGCAACTTCTTCGCGCTTACACTTTCACCTCTCCGCGTCCGCTCTGCGCACGCCTCGGTCCGGCCTGCGATGCTCTTTACGGCTGTCTTTTCCGGTCTCGGCGCCGCTCCAATGCTTTGCCTACATCGCCCACGCCAGGCGTCTGCTAAGCTGAAGCTTAAACGCCCCGCGCTTAGAGGGGGCATGAAGAAGGCAAATAATAATGCAAATTTAAAAAGAAACCAACATCCAGAATTATAATTTGGTGTTTATTTTGATTTTTGAATTATTTATCAGGCAAAATCTTGTTTCTAGGAGAAGAGAATGTACTATACCACTTCATGCTTGCCAAAAATCGATTTGAAAGGCAAGTTTGAAAATAAAAATACGCTCGCGACACGCAATATTTTCAACGGCTTCCAATTCCATTCCGCAGAGTTAACCTCGTATGTTTCACACTTAAGTCCAGCGACGACACAGGAGTATGCCTACGCCTCGTGGCAATCTCGTCTGGCACCAGTAAGGGACAAATACTAAACGTCTCTAGCAACAAGTTCAAAATCCTGCTCGTCCGCGAGCCGTAGCCGGCGCCGGCGCTCGCGTGCGCCCGTTTATGCAGCATTCGCTGGCGGGGGCAGCGCAGGTCGGCGGCTGTCTGACACCGCGGCCGGCGGCGAGCGCGGAGAGACTGCAAGCAGACTCTGCTCACTCGTCGGAGCTGCTTCGATCGGATCTGGTGCCTGCGAGCTGGAACCGGCGCCCTGTGCGTAGGGCGCTCATTGCTGCTGATTGATTGGTTGGCGCAGTGACTTTATGATCGCGTGAATCCGGGAAGTGTGCACGTACTTGGTCATGTAATAAAGACATTATTATCTATTATATTCTATTATTCATTATTGATTAATTATTATTATCATCTTATTTATATATTATTATAATGTATTATTATTTATTAGTATTAAGAAATGATGCTATTAGTCCATAGTAGTTTACTGTTCTTTTTTCATCGGAGGCCGGGATGCTTCCTGCGCTGGATGGCGAGAACCGGCGCGCGAACTTCCGTCGACTAGATCGAGGTTTTCCCACAGCCGCCAGAGTATCTCGCTAACTTAGCGGATACAACCACCGTATGCGAGTGCGGAACTAAACTGGCTAAGTAACCGGAGACTGCGGAGGATGTGTTGACAGAGAATAGACTATCTGGATCCGGGACCGGGCCGTCTCAGTCGCATTGTGTGGTAGTGTAAGTGCTATGTTAGGTATTTGCAATGTGTATAGAACAGGACAAGGAAGAGGTAGGAATAGATAGCGCGCGTTGTTGTGTGGTTACTAGGGTATGGGCTGCGCTCCCGCCCTCCTCCCGCTCTCCTCCCGCCTTCCTCCCGGCCTCCCGCCCGCGGCGCGGCTGTGGCCGCCGGCACCGACGTCCGCGGCCGCCGGCGCTAACCCTGCACGCACGACGCCCATGCAAAATCGCTGTTCTAAAGCCGATCTTTTTCTAACACCTGTTGTATGTTCGTTGTTTTTACGTTTTTCGCTAATTTTTGTGTGTATTGTGAATGAAAAGTTGTTTTATTTATGAATGAAAAATTCACAACATCACTTATTTTTTAAGTTTAAATATAATATAATAACTGATCATACCACTGTCATTTTTTTTGTTTTTCAACTAAGTGAAGGCTGCTTATACTTCCTTCATCGAGCAGATTATCCTTTGCCCGAGGTAACTCCGATACCCTGAAGTATTTTACATCTTTCTTCGAATTTTGCACGTGGAGAAGCGGCCAACGAATGTCGTGGGCGTAGTGCCCTCTTCTTCCTGTATGCCTCTTCGGCGAACTGAGAACTGATGTTTTGAGATGGCCCTGGGTGCTCAGGTTGTCAGGCTCAGTTGTGTTCGTTATTATTAATTTTGTTTTGAGTTAAATTTTAATTACAAATTAATAAATACAGCTACTGTCAAATTAAATTTTGTAGCACACCTTTAAAATATCCATGGTATTTGGTTAATACATTATTAACATCGATGCTTGGTAACGTCGATGATTTGTTATCTATGTTACATCACTGACCCGTTTTCATCGTCTCGTAACGCGAACAGGGCGTTCACCTTTGTGCTTCGCAGATCGCCTCTTAAAAAGTATTCAATTGTCGGTCGATCCTGGTGGAATTACCAATTGGAATGTGGAGATAGTGATTTTGTTGTAAATTGTTAAGGGTACTGTCGTTTTCCTTACATTACATACTCTCTTGATCTTTGCTGTTCATTATCTAATAATCATTATGTGACCGTTCATTGTACATCTTTCAATAACACTCGATCAAACTCTCCCTTTTGTGGAAAGACGCGGCAAACGCTTGTGTTGCTCGACTTCTACACCTCAAATTACTCTACGTCTCGTCGTTGCTGTGTTCTGTTGCTGTTGTTACTAAAAACTTTATCTTTACCAATCCTACTGAAATTTGTTGTTTTACCCTTATATGATATTTACAGAAATAGCTATTTCATTCATTACTAATACCAATAATATTATCAGGATCACCATTGCTGATCATTTGCAAATGTTTTTAATTATTCGACTACCACAGCCATTACCATTAAATTTAATTGTCATTAAATATTCATTGTCATTGTCATTAAATATTGATGTCGACGTCTTGGCTGTCCGGGTGACGCCGCATCGTTGGACGAGAGGCCAAAACAGCCAATAACCTTTCATGTCATGAACTCGAGCCGAGGAAGCTTACGTGTAGGTATCGGCGCCTCTGCCACTGGCGAAGGCGGTCGCCGCTGCCCTGGGCGCCCGGTCGCACGTGCAGCTCTCCAGCCGCGCACCGCCGGTTGCGTTGCGTCCGCCCGGCCACGCGGCCTCGCGCCCGCTCGCCCCAGGCGCTGCGCTGCCACCGTTCGCAGCTGCGGCGGCGGGAGGGCGGAGCCAACGGACTTCAACCTCCGACCCATTCAGCTGACCGGCTGACTGTCGCTTGACACTTTAATGAGTTGGCGTTGGCGTATTATCGCCACATATACTGCTGCTGATTTTCGCAACTCTGTCCCTGGCAGGTATCAGCTGTTGACAGTTTCATCAAATCGGGAGCTTAAACATCATCGTAGTGACGCCACACTGGTGACGTTTGAGCTCTCGATTGGATGAAACCGCCAACAGCTGATACCTTCCAGGGGTAGAGATGCATAAATCGCAGTATAGAGGGGTTGAATTCAACCACACTTTAGAGGCAAATTCTTGCGGCCAGCTGCTCTGATCGGTCGATTTCCTTCGGCTTTGCAATCAGTACCTGGCGAATGCCGGAACGGTTCTGTAAAGGGCCACGGACGGAATGCGATCTTGCCTACCCTAATTGTTTTACCATCAACACGCGTGCCGTACATGACAGGAGACCATTTGGTAACTTAGTTTGTTCAGGCTGGGACGGTGTCTCGCCGGGGAAGACACCTGGATACGGAAAACCCAGTAAGCTAGCATGTAGGTTGGTACCGGATCTGACGACTCACCTTGAAAGAAAACTACCACTTCCCGAGATATAGAGGAGTTCCTCTAAGAAGGGCCACTTTAACATGTCGGGAAACAAATGAACGTCATGCAGGGGGATTACAGTGCAAGTCGTAGCCATTTACATATAAACTAACTGTAAACGTACGCACTGACAAAATGAGTGTATGGTCGTCATTTGCAGTTGCATTGCCAGCAGAGTCCACGCAGTAGCTGTAAAAACCGTTCAATTATAGTAATTTTTCCTTAGAACAAGTATTGCGTTTACGCGACTATGACGTTCTTGAAAGGATTGTGGACTACGATGTTCTTGAAATAACTACTTTTTGTCATAAAATTGCAACACACACACACACACATGTACGAAATAAACCATCATTAACTTTTCTAACACGTCTTCTAAGGACTATTGCCTGACTGAAGTTATTAGCACTACCTTATTGAGCACACGGCACGGCACGGTACGGATATGTTGCACTTTCATCTCGTCTGCAGCGCGAAGGAGTTCTCCAGACTTTCCTTAGCGTGCAGTAAAACACGGCGACCGACGTCGAACCGGGCAACTGACCGAAGAAAAGGACGTCTAATACTTCTTCATCGTCTCTCGGGGGCAATTTTCTCTGCTGAAGTCGGAAGCGCCCGCTCACCCCTTTCTCTGCACTTTCTCGTGCGGGAGGGGGGTGGTAGGGCAAAAACGCACTCGCGGCGATAGGGGTCAAAGAACGGTCGAGACGAAACGGCCCGTACAGTAATTAGCGATTGATCGCTCCATCTGAGCTGAAAGGAAGTGGATCGGACAGCCGACGCTGTTGTGTCAATTGAAGTGGCACAGATGTGGTGCGGCAAGTTGGGTGTGACACGTTCGAGCTTGTAGTTCTTTTGTAAGTCGTGGAGAGCTACAAACTTTTTAACATTCTCGTGCGTTCTACTATTATAGAGGGAAATGTGTTATCAAGTGCGTGAAAAGTGTAAGGATGTCAATGTTCCAAATTAAGTTTTGAAATAGAATTTTTTCCAATCATTTGTAGAAATATATCTATCATATAATATATGAAACGCATGTTTCATTCTGCACTATACTAAGAATTAAGAAAATAAAAATAACCATCCCTTCTTTACAAAATAACACTGCAGCTACATCTTGGAAGAGAATCACAATTTCTCTTATGTACGACAGACTTTTGGATTCAAAAGGAGCTTCTGAGCACATGATCTCTATCATCGAACTCTCATACGAGGTAGGAGCGTTCATCCTCGAGGAACGGAAAGTGACCTGCGCCCCGCGTTGCAACTGTTTTCACGCGCGTGCAAAGCGAAAAGTGCTGTTACGAGACCAGCGCGACCGACCGCGCGTCTGTTTACTGAATGTGTCAAAACACTACTTACATTAAGATTTAAATTACGCGACTTTGGTTTGTATCTGAGAGTTACTTGTGATTGCAGAGTTATTCATTCAAGCAGCTGGTCATTTTAAATTGTCAATTCAATTCGTACTTCATTTTTAATCGTTTCTCTACTTATTTTCTGTAATATTTCTGATGAATAGTGACTTTCTATCCACTCTTTATACAGAATGTCCAGGGAGCAAAGAAAAAAACTTCGAAAATAAGGTCTTAGGGAAATTTTAAGCATACTTTGACTAATAAACTCCTTCGAGTTTTCGAATGGCTGAGCCGCAATAAGCACTGAAAACATAGTTTAAAAAATACGTTCTATGCAAAAATGTGCGTAGAAAATTTCTGAGTCGGGTAAGAACTGCAGAAACATGCACATTGATTACATGGAATGTTAACACAAAAATAAAGAAAGCAGCCAATTTACATAATTCAATTGCATTTTTATTCCTGTTATTATCCTTTGTAAATAATAAACAATTTACATGTTTCTGGAGTGTTTATATGCTTCTAAAATGAAAATGTTTGCAAGAAAATATTTTTTCAAACCAACTTCTGAGTGATTCTTGCGTTCCAGCCATTCGAAATCTCGATGGAGTTAATTGGACAAAGTATAGTTAAAATTGACGTAAGAAGTTGTTTCCTCCCTGGACACCCTATGTACGGATCATGTATAAACGCGCATATGCGCCTGACAAGAGCGCGGGGCGGCGGCGGGCGCGAGGGCTGCCGGCCGTGGGCGAGGCACAATGCTTCGTTAGGGCGACGCTGTCGCATCAACCCCCGCCTGCCGCCTGGCGGCGCTCGCTCTCCCACGCGCCCTTCGTGTCCTTCGCGCCTCCTCCCGCTGTGCGCCCAGCGCGTCTCTCAAGCACCGGTTGCCTTAAAGTGCTGGAGCAGTGCCCTAACAAACGGGCACAGACTGCGCCGCACGGACTGGACTGATTTTTGAGAGGGAAGAGCAGCAGATTTCAAAAATCTACTCCCATAAGCCAATGTCTCACTTCTCTACGTTGTAAACATTTTACTATTTGATACTTCGTGTTGTAAGCTGTGGCGATTCTTGACTTATTGTGCAAAGTCTCCGTGTCGGTGTCTGTCTGGAACTGCCCGAGCCTATCTGCCTGTCCGTGTCTCTGACCGTCCGCCTGCGCGTCCGTCTGTCTGTGCGTCCGTTTGTTGCTATATTCAACTAGAATATATTTCAACCAGAAGATATTTTTCTTAATGAAATATTTTCTTCAAAATTATTCATTCTCTTCACACCACTACGCAACGTTTCTATAAAATTATATTACTGTTTCTGACACCTCAGAGAAATTTATATTTAACTTCCTTAAATAACAGAAGCCAGGCTGCATTCTTTGAAATGAAACAAAACATTCTATGCAATCAGAGCTTCATTTGAGCCCTTCACAGCGAGGATTCTTCAGGAGGAGATTGTGTTTCCGACTTCCGTCGCCTTTCTCCTCCCTGCGACCATTTGTCACTGCGTCTCTCGATTCAGGGCGCAGAATAAGCAGCGCCTCAATCCATCACTCCTCTCTCCGCCGCCAGGTGCAGCTGGCGCAGGGGCACCGCCTGCCTGGAGGGGGAGGACGAGAGACCTATCGTCTAATCCAGTCACACCTGCTATTCAATGACTGTGAAGTTAGAAATCACTTAATGTATGAATAGTCTTCTGTTCGTGCCTGTATAAAATAATTATAGTGTAAGGACAAAGCCATGTTATTGAACAGACAATTATATTAAGTAATGTCGTAGACTTCCGCGGTCAGAATCTTGTTCTGGGATGTCCGGATGATGCAGCATCGAAGGCTGAGGTGTCGTCGTTTCGACCAGCATATCGTGGTCTTCTTCAGGGCAGTAATCCGGCACTACAGCTTTGATGAAGATCAAGATATGATGATCAAAATTTCGGCATCTCAGCCTTTGACGCGGCGCCAGACAGCCCGGATCAATTATATGAAGTACACTAACAAAAATGTTTTATAGCGTATCATGACATATATTTCAATAAACGTTAAAGGTGTTTGTAACATCCGAGTAAATTGGGACGATTTTGTACATCGAAACCATTTATTGGAACAAGCATTTCAATCTGTGTTAAGAAACGTCTTTTGAACCATCTTCAGAAAAGTAACCTTAAAAATAATAAATAAATAGTACACACGCAGAGTTTAAGGAAGCAGACAAAGTGGAGCTTCAATGCACTTCAACGATGTCAAACAATATTCATTAATAGCCAGGGGTAAGTGAATATCAGCGAACTGCTATGTCGCAAGCAGATTTAACGAAAAGACGATGATAAGCTATGAGTAAAATATCATTAAATAAATAGTTTGAAAGAGTTGTGTCAAATTAGTTAAAACTGAATACACCAAGATTAAAAACTTAACCGTAGTAAAAATGATGATTGTTCAGAAGGCGCGGCAAAAACATCGCGTGATGTAACAGGCATCCAATTATGAATGTAACTACGTACATCATTTCTACATAAGAAAACTTGACCTGATTAGCATCCAACTTCGCACCAAAACTTAGCTTAGGACATTTCCACATTTTCTTTATGAACACAAATACAAATAAACAAAAATACATATCCCAAACTATAATGATTCAGAGGAAATGGAGCAAATGAAAGAGAAAATATTAGAGACAAACTTCAATAAAATATATGAAGTTTGACATTCCGGTTTGCAGCATATAGTAGTATCGAGGCGGAGTCTATGGCGGGGGCCGGTGGCGGGGGCCGGTGACGGGGGCCGGTGACGGGGGCCGGT
>BOPP01000085.1:4710537-4734690 GCA_017312745.1 Gryllus bimaculatus | reverse complement strand
CCCCTCCCCTCCGTGCCCCTACCCGCCGCGCCGGTACGGGCCGGTGCGTCTTTGAGAGCTGAAGCTGGAGTTTGGCTCCTACTCGATCCCGCATTGGCTAAGCACTGGAGGTTCATGAGATTGCAGCCATCGCCACCACGACGAGCTGCCACTGTTTGACCCTCTCGTCGACAAACTTAGATTGTCCTTCACACGTCCTTTCTCAGCGAAATGCCAAGGGACTATTTCCTATCTTTTAACTATTGAGAGGCTCTAGGCATATATGTATCGCATGAGGCGGCTCAGAGCATCAACATCATACTGCAGTGCCTCTGGCCGTGAGGTTCTGGGCATAGAGTTCCGATGGTGACAGGATTTTCGACACTACTAGATAGCTGGGCCGAATTAAACCGCTGTCTGGAGGAGTTTTCTAACAGTCGGCTGCTCTGATCGGTAGTTTTCTGTGGTTTCTCCGAACAACACCAGGTGAATGCCGGAACAATACCCGAACAATCGGAACATGGACCGCGCGAACTTTCCTTCGTTTTCCTTGTCATCTGCATCCCTTACTTATACTCACACGTACATTCATCACCCTACCACACATATCGGAAACTACACGGGAGCTTAGTGCTTGTCCGAAGTAGAGCGGGTCACCGCTGGAGTGAGATTCCTGTATGGGAAAACACCCGCAGGCGGACGTGTAGTTCAGTGACGGATCTCGCCGTCCAGCGAAGGATGAAAACTGTCACCTTACGGAGGAAGAAATTAACTACACTGTATTATGTCCATACCAGTTGACGCGCCCGGAAACACGGAATATTCAGTTAATCAACCAATCAATCAACCAACCAATCAATCAATCAACCAATCAATCAAAGCATCTGTCCCTTCACTGAGGCCTACACACTATGCGCTTAGTTAACATTTCGACCATTTATACTTCTGCTGCTTTTTTTCATAGTAATTGTATTATTTACGTACGTTGTTCTCTAAGCTCTCTACAGATATTCTACTGATACGGGTTTGTACTGATGGTCCTTCTTAATCTAATAATTTCCTTGTCTTTTTTCTTTCGGATTATTTTATCCACGCCTCTTTTGTAAACTTCATCATTGTGACGCAACTTTCCTTTCTCACAGTTCTTTAGCCCCCATCATCGTTACCGCCGTTAATGCCCCCCTGTCCGTAGTCACCACGCCCACCGACACGGCCCGGTGGCCAAGGGAAGGCGACCAGATGAATGGATACAACCGATAGCATCTAACATGTCGAGCGCAGACAATTTTCGAATTAAAGCCTCCGCGCTAAAGGGTAGGCACGAGGCGTGGTTTCGGTGGGCGGCCGGCGGTGGGGCGGGGGCGGAAGGGGGGCGTGACCTTTGAACGCGCGCCGAAGCGGGGGAGGAGGAGGTTGGCGATGGCCGATGTAAACTAGTTCCGGCGAGCGACCCGAGTGCATTCTCGCGGCCCGAGAGGCCGTGTCCGCTCGAGCGAGATTTACGCCGGGTCAACGTTCCTCGGATTTGCAACCTGTCTGGACGTTCTTGTAAACTGAAACGAGTATTAACATAAGCTCTTGGCAGTAAGGTGGTTTTATGCTACGTTAGGTAGACGAGGGAAGGTCGATGTTTTAAGATGGGTAGCTGCATGTCTGTTGGGGTAAAGATCGCGCAGTGATGTGTTGGTCTGACTATGATAATCACGTATTTTCTGTATAGAATGTTTGATGACTTTTATCGACAAATGCATTTGTTCCCGACAAATGTCATAGAGTGCATTTTGTTATGGTTATTCCTGGCAAATAATTTGATATGCATCAATTCCACAATTCTAGACGTTAAAGAGGAAAAATTGTAAGTGAATTAAACGATAAAAACTCCACAATGAGACTGATCTAGGATAACGAAAGTTCGTTTTTATAAAACAGTTGTGGAGGAATGAGAAGCAGCAGAGGAAAGTGGTCAAGCCATTCTTTCCGAAAAGCATTTAACAAAAATAAATAATAATGAATTTTCTATAGTTACTCAACTTTATTCAAGTAATTCTAGACGACGACAGCAGCGAGCATAAACAGAAATCACGTTGTTTTCAAGCGCTTCATTAGTCTTAGACGCAATGACAGGTTTCATGGCGATAGCGAGTTTTGGTTTATGCTCCCGCCAATCGCCTGTCTCGCGGCTGGTATTACGCGACATTTGCGATTTCTTTCCCTTCCATCTAGTTTGCCTTGAATGTCACGCTTCCGTCTAAGGTCAGGGATTCCGTCTTTCCCCCTTTCGCTGATCTGACTCACTTCAATTGACACGCCCTCTTAAGTTATGTAAAGTTCCTTCCCCAATAGGGGATTTGTGTGTTATCTGTATACACTTTACACCTGTTTTAGGCGGAACAAGCAGTGATTGAAAGTTTCGTATTTTTTGGCATATTTTTGTTCCTCATCTGTTAGTGAGTTAGGATTGAATTTTCGGAATTTTCGGAGTATATTAAGCGTACTCCCTTTTCGTTCACTTATTCTTAACATGAAAATAACTATGAAAATCGGTTAATAATTACGAACATGAACTTTCATAGAACATTTTTTATTCGTCGTAAGTCTCTAGAATAGCCACGCGTGAATTATCTATATTGCTATAAAACGTGAGTGTGTGCGTTAATCATAGCAAACTGAACACTTGAGATCAGACCGAGCAGGCGGTGGAGGAGTTTAGGAATTAGTTACATTCACGACAGTGTTCACGACCACTTACTTTAACTGAGGCAACAAAAATATGTTTGTGAACGGATCATTATTGGTAAAGAAGCAAGGGAAGGCCTAGTTTCTGAATTACTTAAACATTTAATGCAACTTGTTACCTTGAACTCGAAGATGACAGTTGAGTTACCAAGCCTTCTCTGAAATCGCGAGGTGCGATCCGGTGTTCCCAGGATTACAAGATCTCTTGACTAAGGCTGGGATTTCTAAATGAAGTACAAGGTCTGTTAGTTAATTACAATTTCTTTCATACTCTTATCTACAACTGTAGAGACTCTCTAACAAGGTAGTCTGTAAGAGAATAGTCCGCAATACCCAAGACTACTGCCTAAGGCTCAGAGTTAATAGCAGCCTGTTGTAAGACGTATGAAGGATTTAAGGTCCATGCAGTGACTCCATGGTGTGGGTGTCTGAGTCAGTGGATCTAGAACGGGGTGTGGATAATGTAGGCAGCGGAGGCCGCGGCGACGGCGGCGTTGTATTGGTAGCCGTGGAGGTTGCTGCAGAAATGTTAGAGACCACGAAGAGGAAAATGGCAAAAACAATCACGCGGATGATGGAAACGACAGTGAAGGGGGGTGGCAAAAGCAATGGCGGGGACGATGGTGGGGGTTATTGATGGTGGGGTCGATTCAATTGGGTTGATGGGCGGGGCTGATGGGCGGGGCTGATGGTGGGAGTCGATGGTAGGGTAAATAGCGTGGTCAATGAGTCAATGTTGGGTTCATGGTAAGGTCGATGGTTGGATCGATGGTTCGATCGATGGTTGGATCGATGGTTGGACCAATGGTTTGATCGATGGTTGGATGGATGGTTGGATCGATGGCGATGTTGACGGTGGAGTCGATGGTTGGGGATTGACAGTGAGGCCGGTAGAATTGAGAGAAAGTGAGGACGATGTTCGGGGGCGGAGTCGGTGTCGCCGATTGCGTTGTCGTGGTTGTTCTGGAGGTGTGGCAGTGAGGCGACAGAGCTGGCTGGCAGCGTGGAGGTGTGGAGGTGGCGCTGGTGGTGCCATGGCAAGTGTGGTGTGTGTGTATGTATGTGGCGGCGCTGGCACCGGGGGCCGCACACTAACGGGAGAGCGGGCGAGGCCGCGGCGATCGGTGGCGCATTTCTCCTCCGGCGACCGTTACTTGGCGCCGCGGACGCCGCGCCACGCCGCACCGCGGCCAATTTCTGGTTCCAGCGGCGACCCCGCCGCGTTTTACGCAGATAACACGTAGGCTCTAACTAGCCATGTGCCGTCGCCAACGATGTTCAAGTAGACGTTCAGAACTCGACTCGAAATTTCTTTTAATAGGATATATGATTTTTACAGTGGGAGAAAAGTATCACGATGCTCTTTCCCTGTCTCCCTGTATCTTCCTCTCTCTCTCTTTGTTCTGATAATCTGAAACTTCTTTAGGAACTAGCTTGATATCCACGGAGCTGAATTGAGGAAAGCCTAAAGATTTCAGATGTGTAACTCATTAAGGCAAATGTGTAATGTCAAAAATTCTTGTGATCTTGATAAAGAATTCGTAAGTCGTGCATGTATTGGCGGCACATAGCATTGGAAGACCGGGGCCGGAGCAGGAGTCGCCGGGGCCCCCGCAAGGGGTCCGATGGCAAGGAGTTCAATGATAGGACAGATGGGATAAAAAATAATAAAAAAGTGAACAAAATAGAACTCGAGAAAATAGTTACCGTAATTTTTTAAGTCACGGTACAATTGTCTGATATTACATAAAATTTTCAATTAGGTTATTACCTTCAATAGTTAATTATAGTCATTACTCATAAGGTAGAACTCTATGAAATGAGAAATGTCAGAAAATTCTGAAAATTTTACAATATTAAACAATTCTTATAATTAAAACTATAATTTAAATTTTTTCAAAAATCTTATTGTAACTTAAACATTGTGATTCGTAGTATTCGTTAAAATGAAATAACTCCAATACTTTCTTAACACAACATTCAATTTTGAATTGTATTTAGGGGGAGCGCATTGCTTCAACATTGCGCCGGACTCAAAATTCTCTAGCTCCGGCACTGCGTGAATGTGTGATTATAATCGCGAAATGAACTATTCTTAAGACTTCCCCCGGAATCACGCTCTGCGAGCAGGCGCCTTCGCCGCTTCGTCGTTTTGTGGCCGGTCGCCAATGGACCGGTCGCAGGGGCGGCGCCGGTGGGCGGTGGTGAGTGCCCGCGGACACTTCCGCTCACGGAGTGCAGGCGGGCGCGGGCGAGCGCGGGCGCGAAGGGCGACGCGTCGGCATCGGCCTGGAAAAGCACGGGCGGGCGCGGGCGCGGCGTCCAGACAGGAAGTCGGACAGGTTAAGCCGGGCCCCGGTGGGCCCTCTGGGCGGCCGAGACGCTGCAACTCGCATCCACGGTGCGCACGAGCCCACTCGCACCCACTCGCACCCACTCGCACCCACTCGCACCCACTCGCACCCACTCGCACCCACTCGCTCCCACTCGCTCCCACTCGCACCCACTCGCACCCACTCGCACCCACTTACACCACTCACACCGTCACACAGGTGCTCCGTGACGCTACCTCCGCCATCGCAGGAACTGCGCACTGTTTGCTTAGCTAACCGTCTCCACCAGCCCCATTCAACCGGGCGGCGCCTCTGCCGGCACTTGTCGCCGTCTCATGCGCTTGCGCACCGCGAGTTTCTCCTCACGCTTCGACGCCCCCTTCTTCTTTTGGAATTTTTTCGCTCGGAGCACGTTCTACACCCCCAGTGAAGTCTACCTGGAATCATATCTTAGACAATAACACATTGGCGTGATCCTACATATCCGAAGTAAGCAGGCACTCCGCTTCGTGGCAAAAGGGATAAAATACCAATTGGTGGGTGGCATTCGATCTTCGGTCTGAGTGATTTCTGTACGAGCTCCAAAGAACTTGGGTTTCGCTACTTTCATCTTTGACATTATTTTCAATCCTAAAATGTGTAATTATAGCTTTCAATATAACTAGAAGTGGCTCAGGGCTTAACCTGATTTCACTGCAGTGCCTCTGTTCGGGTGGTCTAGACTAGATAGATGAACTAGATAGCTATGTCGAGTTCAGTCGTTGACTGGAGCAGAATTGTAGCGGCCACCTGCTCTGATCGGTTTTTTACCGTGGTTTGTCCGATGTGTTTTTGAATGTGGAGCACTACGGATCTCGTGCGATCTTACTTTCCTCTTCCTTGCCCAATCCTCACCTTACTTACTCACACTTACACTTACACATACTTACACACACATACACTACACTACCACACATGCCGGGAAACCGTCGGGAGCTTTCCCGGCTGTGGCGATGCCTCTCTGGTCGTGTTTGGGCGATACCAGGTTCAGGGAAACCCCTCTAGCCGACAGGTTGGTCGGTGACAGATCTCACCAACCAGTGGGGGAAGATAATTGTCATGCACTACACTTATGGCACTAACGACCTTAGGAGTTGACGTGCCCGGAATCAATCGATGAATATTTTTTTATACATGAGGCTTTCTTGCTCCTGTTTCCTTGTCTTCTGTCCCACTGTCGACAACACAAAAGTCATCAGACGCATCCTCAACTTATGCATTTGCATTACTACGATCATCGTCGCTAAAGGCGTTATAATCATTATTGGTTGTTGTATACCCCCTTTCATTGTCGCGGCTGTCGGCTGTCGCAGTCGTTCTCTTGTCACCGCCGGCACTTCCCGTGGCACTTTCATGTCGAATAATTTTGGGAGTCCGGTTGCCACATCAGTCCGCTGTCGGCGCCTGCGGTGCGAGCAACCATCACAAAGCACTTGACTGGGCGGTTCCCGGTGGTCGCTGTCTTCGAAGTATTCACGAAAGTAAAGAAGAACAGCAAGACATAGTCTTCGGGGGTCAGGGGTAAAAGGGAATGGAAATGAATTTGGAAAGATGTTTGCGCATTCTTTGTAAATAGCATCTCTGAAAGTACGCCAAGGTAACGCAAGAGTGTTTTATCTTATTTTTTCGCTTTTAAAACATTTATGAAATTTAAACATTCAGCGCATTTAGATATTTGTCTTTTTATTTAGTTTCTATTTTCTGGGCATTTCGAGGTAAGCAATTATTGATTTAAAATAGCACTCCGTCTGGCAGCGAAGGTACTTATTCAGCAGTTATTTTATAACAGCATTTTTATCCGCATCACTTGTCGTTTTTAGTTTTTATTAGCATCACTTGTCGTGAACTTCTCTATAAAATGATTTCCATATTTCTAAACGCAAACCTTCGAGACAACAATGAACATAGGAAGGAAAGACGCTGACGGAGGACTAATACTGGAGTTGTGGTGGAATGAGAAACAGAATAACCTTGAGAAAATATTCACAAACCCGTTTCTCAGGCTACACATTTCATGTGGAACTGCCGGCATTTGTATCTTGTAGAAGTGGAAGGCGAGTACTACAGCGTCACGAATGGTAATGGGTAATCTCGGGATGTTGAAGTGAGCCAACGCACGTATATTTCATAATTAATATCTTTAGCAGACTTTACCATTTCATAAATTAGTCGTTTCTGGCATGGAAGCGGTGGAGGGGTTGGGGAAGGAGACGAAAAGGAGGGGAAGCTGGTGACGGAGGCGGAAACGTCGACGACCCTGAAGGAGAAGGTGAAAGAAGAGGGGAGATGGTAGGCAACGGAGAAGGATATTGTTACGCAGGTGTTTTGAAGAAAGAGTAGTGTGGAGACGGGGTGAGTAACGTAAAAGTTGAAGTGGTGAGAATGATGTAGAAACGTTAGACGCGCAAGAGGTCGCACGTTTCTGTCACGGTGCCGGCAATGCGAAAGGCGAACGAAGACGAGAAGTGGAGGAACGAAGTCATGAATAAAGATACGCAAAAATAAAAAGAGGAAATCGAGGAAACAGAAAACCCAGATGGCGATGGAGCAATAGTTGTGGGGGTTGTGTACTTGTGGGAGGATGAAAAGTGAGAATGAAGTAGCAGAGGCGCAGGAGACGGTAGAATCTGTGATTTTCTGATTCGTCCACGACACGCGAAGTATAGGAGGGATGAGTGAAATTGGAGGTTGAAGGAAAGGGAAAGGGGTGATTAAAAGGGGATGGGAGAGTGGTGAAGAAAAACTAGAGGAAAGAGGACATGCTGAGGGCATGAGGTTATGGAATTGGAGACTGCTGCCACAGCGACGGCACTGGGGTAATATATAAGGAGGGGAGAAAGCGTGTGAGCGAGAGATGGAGGGAAAGAATGAGAGATGGAGGGAGAGAATGAGAGATGGAGGGAGAGAATGAGAGATGGAGGGAGAGAATGAGAGATGGAGGGAGAGAATGACAGAGTGAAGGAGAGAATTGGAGGAGGGCGAGAAAGAGGTGCACGTTGAGGTGCACGAGACAGTAAAATCGAATGCGCCCGGGCAGATCAGGAGACAGAGGTGGAAGAGCTTGAAGGAAAAGAAGAGGAAGAGGAGGAGGTGGAGAAGGAGGAGAGGAGGAGAAGGAGGAAGAGAAGGTAGAGACACAGAAGGTGGCATCGAAGACAGCAAAGGTGAATGAGGGCAGAGAAAGATGAAAATGGCGGAGGTTGAAGAGCAAGGTAGAATCGTAGGAGATGGAATCAGAGGCCACTACCCACAGGGTGGAGGAGGTGCGGCCAAGCTGCACCGGCGGTGGCGGCGGCGGAATGCTGCGTCTCCCCGAGGAGCCGTGAAGAAGCTTCCGAAACCTCTCTCGGCGTGGCTTGGCGCCACGCGGCGCGTGATGAGCGGGAGAGCGCGGCGCGGGTGTGAGGCTGGGGCGGGGCGGGGGGGTGGCGGGCGGGGTGTGGCGGGGCGGGGCGGGGTGTGGCGGGGCGGGTGGGCGTGGGGAGGGCGTGGTGGGGGGGCGGGGCGGGGGGCGGGGGGAGGCGGTGCCGCTACACTTTTCTTTGCCTTCTTTAATGCCCCGGGCTTTCTTGTCTTTCACTCGGGAAAGCGGGTTGTCTCCTTCAAAGATATTCTGACTCGAGTACACCCTTGAGCAGGCGGGGACTGCTCGTGAAGGTAATATTTGTGCAAGATTTCAACAAACAAACATTTTGGTTTCAGAAATTATGATTGAAATTGTATGAATTCGAATTTTTATACTTCTAAGTACTTCGTTAGTCGGGCATGGGATTAAGTTGGTTGTTATTATTATATTTTATTATTATTATGATATTATTATTAAATTATTGTTTTGTCAAGGTTTGGACGGATCTCAATCACTTTTGTACTAAGCGAATAATTGCGCGTTGCTTTGGCTGTGCTTTCCTTTTTCCCTGAAAAAGAGGAAGCGCGTTCTGTCGTTTGTTTTGGTGTCTGTGTGCGATATAGCTTAGTGCGGTGTTTTCTTCCTTACGCTGAGTCCTCAAAGGCGAAGGTGGTAGCGCTAAACGATAGGATCTTTAAGTGTTCCCCGCTGCTCAAGTGACTTAACGGCACGAGCGCCTACGCTTTCGTCCGCCGTTGTCGCCGCGACGCGTGACAGTTTTATCCTGACGTTTCTCGTCCATCTCAGTAGTGGTCTGCTTCCTAACCGAGAAGGAACTCTGAACCTGTTGTATACACAGAAAAAAATATACTTACCATGGTGCCCGTAATTGATATTTATACCCAAGTAGAAATGTTTAGCCAAACGACTACGGCATGAATATTATGACTCATGGGAGATGCACGATGGTAAACAGCTCGTCAATGCCCTCTTGTTTTTGTAGCGAAATGCGCTGGTTTCGCAAGACGCCGACCTGAGTGGAGTAGTAAATAAAATGCCGGCATGTTATCAAAACTACGTCTCTTTTGATGAACGGGTGCCGAGATTGCCGTCATTAAGCGAGTTTGCACGAGGGTGAATATTATGTTCTCGCGCATAGATGTTCCCGGAGCAGCGGACTTCCAGCGCGGCGCGGCAGGTCAGGGCGGCCTCGGGCGCGGCGGGCGCGGGCGGGGCGGGGCGGCGGGCGTGGGTCGCGGAAGGGAGGAAGGAGGCGGCCTGGCGCGGCGACTGCAAGGACGAAGACGATAGGCGAAATGAGAACGACGGCAGTCAACGGGGATATCATTAAAGGGCGACCGAGGACGGAGACGGGCAGGTTTGATTCTGTCACTCGAAAGTAAAGGGCACTTCGTATTGCACACTAGTTACACTGGCCTGAGAGCAGATTGAATGTTGTTGGTGTCGGAATGAAAATGTGCTCGATGTTATTTTGGAATATATCAACTTCCTTATTAGTCTTTTGGACATATTTTTACTTGTACTAAAATATGGACTTACTACCCTTTAGTTTTGAGATACGGACTTACAGAATGGTTTTGTGTAGGTGTGACTGATTCATAACTTATGAATCATAAGTATAAATACGGACTTACGTAGCCAATGCAGATTATCTCGGAAGTGTGCAGAATTTTATTTTACTGAAAATAGGGAGGGTGATGATTCAAAAGGTTAATTATGGTTGTCATAATGAGACATTTGGAAATTCGGCACAATTAGGAAAATATTTTATGGTTTTAAAAGAGGGGCACAGCTAGCCAGGTTAAAACAGTAAAAAGTGCCGAGCGAATGATGAGTTAGGGGGGACGGCGAGGCAACGTCAGCGAAGTGGATGACAAGGACAACAGCGCTGTAATGGAGGACGCTTCTTTACCGTAATCATAGCCTGTGGCCGGTCCAACTCGTGCTGCAACCGACATCTTTGTCGCGCACGCGCCGTGAATATTTAATGCAGTTGAATTCAAGTTTGCTATTTTTGCTTCACTACCAAAAAGGTATTTCCCTCTTGCCTCGCTGTATGAATATATTTTCTAGTTTTTTATATCTTATCACTATAAATAGATATGAACTAAAACTGGTTTAGTTGTAGAAGTGAATTGAGAGCCGCAAGATAATATTTGAAAGATTGATCTTTTAACGAAGCGTTACGATCTTTTAACGATTGTTTTACGAGTTTCAGAGTTTAAAATTGTTCAAAATTTCAATTTAAAATTTTGATTTCACTACATTAAATTGATGTAAAACCTTTTAAAAGTATTTACAAGGTGTTATACAACCCGAAAGGACTATTGAATTAAATATCTTAACTTCACTTGCTGTATCATTCAATCAGGGGATTTTTTGAAAGTTATCACCTGTAATTTGAAATTATATATATATATATATATATATATATATATATATAATGTATTATAAGAATTTATATTCATATATTGTTCATATATGTGACTTTTTCCATTTCATTTTTTATGATAATGTTAGTAACCTTTATAGTATTTTCTTGTTATTGCACATTTGAAATAATTGTAAATATTCGTTGAATAAAAAAATTAAAAATTCTTCTTCATTTTCCGCCGAGGCTAGACATAACGAGATCGGAAACGTGGCAGAGGAGAAGTGTATTAAATTCCTGTCCGTCAGGCGTCTCGTCCACGGAGTCGGCTTCCTCCAGCGCGCCGGAGTTGTGCGCGGGGGCTCTTTCTCCGCTGACGGACCGCGCCGCGCCGCGCCGCGCCGTGCGGCGTGGAAACTGCCGAGTTGTGTCCGGCCGCGCGCGGAACGGCGTCAGCGCCTTTGACGGCTTAACGCGCGTGTTTGAGGGCCACGACGTGCACGCGCCCGCCCGCCGCCGCCGCTTCGTTTGCTTTGTAATACTTCGCCTCCCTCCTCTGATTGCTCAGTGCAAGAGGGTAATATGCACAAGCGCAGCCCGCCGCTGACTGTTTGCTCCGGGGTAGCGCCGACAGCCGTGTGTTTGCGCGTTTGAGTGGTGGGTGAAAGTAAAACGATGCGACATATCGGTTTAATCGCGTTCCTGAACGCGATACCTTAAGTGGTAGAGGTTTCTTAGAAGAGAGTTGTGGGCTGCATGGCAATGAAGTAGTAGTTTGTTTTGCATGCACGTGTCGTCGTGTTATGAGGACAAGTGCAAGTATGAATGATAGCATTGTACACTTGTAGTGTCCGTAGAATTAAGTTTCTTTCACAAACAGTTACTGTGTTTGTTTTACATAATTTGTGGATCAGGAAGTCCATTGTCGCATAGTATGTCATTCTCGTTGCAAGACGTTAGCTAGGTCAGTTGCATTATTCTTGTCATGCAGCTTACAGGTCATGCATGACAGTTGTAAATGAAGAAGCCGACCTTGTAGCTGAAGAGAATTCCATGTGCTTTGATAATATTACGCATAGCGAATCTGCTGAAAAAATACTAGAAACATTTGCATCAATAATTCGAACGTTTGTTTTAGTTTTGGAATAAAGCAACAAGATTTAATTTTCCGAAGTACCTTGTCTTATTTTTCTCCACACTGAATTTTCTTAACGCCCAAGCTGCAAACATTCCGAACGTGAGCTCAAATAACACACGTATTTTATGAGGAGTAATTTCGTGGCCGTGAATGGGTTCTTTCAGTTTCGGCACTGAAAGGAAGACTGTAAATTACACCCACAAACGAGTCAACCCCAACATAGCTTCGTCACGAAGGCCGATGAAATGAAAGAGCGCAGGGGAAGTGGATGTTTCGCCTTTGTCGCACGGAAGGTTTACGATGAACACAGGGGTTACTACGTTTGATCACGTAGGTCCAAACATAATGAACTTCACATACATAAAATGAGTTTGATTCTATTTGTGATTTCCTGTTCGTTTCAACGCATACTAGTTTGATGAAAAGTGATCTATTACTGTTGCGCTTTGTATCCATCTCTTTTGTAGACAAATATACCTAAAAATACTTTTCTCAAGTGACGAGAAATTCAAAGTCACATATTGGGTTTTATATTCCAACTATTAAAAAGCGTTGTTTCTGCTTCAAAAAGAAGGATCATCAAAGATACATGAGACTAATTTCATACATTTTCATTTTAAAGACCTCGAAAGACAAAAGAGTCAAATGAGAAGTAATAAATGAAAAAAGAAACCTTATCATTCACTTGTAAGATTCACGTTTTTGACTTCTATGTTCGGATCACGCTTCGTTCTGTAATTAGTATTCACCCATTAATATATTATGTAATCACTACACATGTATTTATTTATGTCAATACACTAAAGTAATTACAGTATTCAGAATTGGGTTGATATACGCTTCGTTCATACTTTTTCGTTCGTAAAATAAATTAATACAAATGAGGTGATTTTTTAAAAAATGTTTTCCTTCATCCCGAATTTTATTCAGATTGGCCGAAATTTCAGATTTGCTGGGCTCGGATTAGCGAGTTTCTGCTGACTTACTTTTATTTTACTCCTTAATTGGGAGGAATTGTTGCCGCAAATTCAACCGAGGAAGATGTTCCCCCACTGCGGTGGTTGGCTGCTGTGAGCGGAGGGGGCGTGGCCGCCCCTGCCGTGGGCGGTGAGCGGCTCCGTCGGGGGCGGGCGTCGGCGAGGCGTAGGACGTCGCGACGCGGCTTTGGCGGGCGTCTCGCCTTTCGTGTCACCCCGCAGGCGTCGCGACGCCGGAGACAGTGACTGGCGGGCGGACTTCGGGCCGCTGGGCGGGGCCCTGTCGCTTCCTGTCGCACGCGAAATGCATCCGGAGGGAAATCGTGGTGTATGTTTCAAACATCGCTGCGCAAATATGTCGTTGGATGTAATTGGTAACCACATGAGGAGAACATTGAGAACGTTGAAGGCGAATTTTCTGAGTAAACTCTTTTTTTGATATTCACTAGATTAATGCATGTTCATTCATATCTGCGATGAAAAATTATGTACCAAAATATATGAAAATGTGTTCAGGTTATGTTCGCGTACATGAAATTACGATTTGAGTTTCTAATTTGTTACTTCTTCACCGTATTTTTTCGATCACACTTTATTGATCGAACATTAGAATAATTCTTTCACACATTTGCTGCATTTCAGCTTCTTCAAGGAAGAAAAATTGTTAGAGACCCAAGTTGCCATGTAACGTCAACATTCGAGTTTGTTAAGAGTAATGAGTAATGAAGTATTTCAAACGTTACCAATCAATTTGCCATCTAGGTCGACCTTTAATTGGAGTAACAATTAATAATTTTAAAATTAAAATGATTGGAGATTTCAAGCATTATTTTTGTATGAGAAACTCAAATTCTTGGTATTGTTGGTCGTTTCATCTCATCAGTTTCGGTTACTTACATATTAATATTGGTTCTCTAACAATATCTCTTATAGTCCGGATTGATGATTCTTCTAAGTGTACAATTTTGTACCCGACATTGTCAGTCTTAACAGTTATTTGCACCATAGAAGTGATAAAATAACAAATCATTACAAAGATATACTATATCCCACAATGACTCGGCTTAATTCGCATGACTATCTCGCAACACGTGGAAGCCAATTAAGTAATAACCCGTTCAGAGCTTATTAGTCATATAAGGCCCATCGTTGGCTTCACGTAGTGGGCTGCCGTGTTGTGCACCTTGTTTATTGTTTACAAATTCCTTTCCGGAGAGAGCGAGCTCGTCGGCCGTGGCCGCGAATTGCAGCTTCTAATGAGTTTGTGTCTCGCTTTGGGTCGTTAGGACCAGAACTGCAAGGTCCATAGAGCGCGGGTCATTGACAGCAGACGTTTCCAAGAAAAAAGGCCATTGTCCGGCTGTTGAATCCAAGCTCTTTCGCAGGATTTCGACGATTCTTCAGAAACCACTTCAATCGCCAATGGCGCGCTTAAATATGTTCACCAATTCAGGTTTTGTGGAAGCAGGAAACGTTGAAGAATCCAAGAATTTGAGAAAGGAATTTCTGTATTTAAATAAAGATATTTTAGAACAATAAATCGTTGATTACAAATAACAATGTTTTCTAAGAGAACTCGCAACGTGCTTCGTGGGGAAAAACCGAGTGGGCGCATTCAGATGAATGTAATAATAGAATCAGGTTATTTATAAATTACAAGCCACGGACAATTCTTAACGCCTCCTTTGCCGTTTAGATGAAAGTATATTTGCCTCCGCATTGTGGCATATGAACTTTGAAAATAAAGTAGGTCAATTTATATAGGTGTTGTGGTAAGATATCTTTGGCATTTGGCAAAAGGTAGTCGTTTTGTGGCTTCCATCTAGCAGACAACTGATGATGATGGCTAAGCCATCGAAAGCTGCTATTGAATTAAAAAATATTGTTGGCAATGACATCTTTAATTATTTTAGGTCAATTTAACAAAGAGGAAACTCATACATAAATAGTCGATTATCTACTCTTTTGTTTTTAGTTGCCGTTACCTCATTCGCATTGCACCTTTCGCCTTTGTTCCTTTTCATCCACTGTGACTGTTGTGGTCGGTTTATCTGTAAAGTTCTAGGTCACTTTTGTTTCTTGCGCCATTCTTCGAATTGAGACGTTCCATTTGACAAAGTGGAAATAATTTGGTTTTCACAAAGTGAAAATTGGACTGCATCGTGGGGTTACATACGTAATGTCTTCGGATTATGGTTTACGAAAATAATATCATAAAACAAGTAAAATTTCCGAGTTATAAGCTATTGAAGAAACTAAACTCTTTCTTCCAGCTGATCTTTAAGTCATCCCAAATCCTTTGAGAGTTTTAATGATTAATTTATTTTGAGTTCGTTTTTTTGTAATGTATTTAAAACTTGAAAATATTGCCAAACCTAAGACACAATTATTTGCTTAAAAAATATTCTTCAAATATTTTACAAAGTCATATTCCTCTCATAATGACTATCCGGCTAATATCTATAATACATATTCTAATAGAGATGTGTTCTGAATGTGATTTATCCAGAGACGTTTATTGTGGTGTACCAGGAAGACAATGTTAACCTGTTAAGTTCTGTATTGCCCATATTACGATAACTAAGTAGATGTTTGTTGAAAATAAATGTATAAAACCGATGAGGGAAGCAGGCTGAGCGAAGTGGGGCATCTAGTCTCTGGATCATGCCGAGATAAACCTTTATACTATAGCGCGATCGATCTGATTTTTCGTTATCTTATGAAAGCAAACTCAGTTTTCAAAGATGGAAGATTGTCTTGTTATCACATGAACAAAACGTTAGTTAAATCAATATTCTGTGATCAACAAAGCAGTGAATTACTTTTCCTGGTTTATTTTTCTCACGCTTCTGTACGTCATGTACATACGTAATGACATGAACGTTATTAACCATTGTATACAAATAAAATTTAAGTACTAAGAAATAATTTTAAAAAAATTTAAAAATATATAGAAACAACAGGAAAAGATGTACAAGGTGTTTGAAGTGTACACGACTAGGAACTGGCAGACCTATCAATAATAAGGAATTTAACTACTTTCAGAAATGAACAATAAACACGTGATTTTCAGAGAATGTTCAGAAATAGGAAGTAATTAATATATTCTACATTTTTAAATATGAATGTGTTAAGATTTTAATTTAATTTAACATTTATATTTCAAACATTCTCTGGCGTGAATCGCTTGAATGATTCACGATATACGTATATTAACACTAGAACAAGTGCGAACAGAACGGAAGCAATCAGTTTCAATTTCTCTTTGTGGCTTGTTTATTGTGCTAATATTTCGCGCGTTTTACTATTTGTTGTATTTTTAAATCGCTGATGTGGTTTTTCCAGACATCTTCATTTCCGAGAGATGCTTGGTTTGTCTTCAATGGATGGGTGGCATTGGAATCACTGCTCGTTTCTAATGCTATCTACTAAATTTCTGCGATTCTCTTTCTCGACACAATCTGTTATTGTTAACATATTTATTAATTTAGAGGAGTTATAATTCAACAGTAATTGCTTATGCAAGCATATTAATTGATTTTTGTAAACAAATTTTAAGTTTTCCATTTGTAAATGGATGTCAATGAAAACAATTCTGATCTGAAACAAATCTAGAAATAATACGTCAAACGGCTACAAATGAAGAAGCGGAAAAATATTTCGTGGCAAATGTGATGATACAAAGACAGTAGAAATGCTTTTGGAATATATTGCCATGTAAACAATTACGATGTATCTTGCAACAGTTTTTTAAACACAAAATATACTGTAAGTAACGCATTATACTCAAATTCCTCAAACTCAATCAATAAATAAAGTTTTTGAAGCAGTTAATTTGAATGCTCCTCATCTACGTATGTAGATAGATGAACATTGCAAGCTTCTAATGTTATGTAATCCTGTAGAATGAACGGAAACTTGAGTTGAAAAGAGAAAAGAAGGGGGGAAGGGAAAAAAGAAGAAAAAAAAGAAAAGAAAAAAAAAAGAAATCGGCCTCGTTGGCTGACGGCGCGTTGGGCCCCGGGCAGGCGTCGAACGGCGCCTGCGCGTCGCGTCGCTGCGCCCTTCGCGCCGCCGCCCCGCCGCCGCCGCCGCCGCCGCCGCCGCCCCCGCCGCCCCGCCGCCGCCCCCCGCCCCGCCGCCGCCGCCGCGCCGCCTTTGGTCACGCCGGCGCCGCCGCATTGTCCCGCCCGGTACGCCGCCCCGCGCTTTCGTTCCGGTGCGAGCACCCGCGCCACCGCGCCCCCCCCGCCCCCGCCGCCTCCGCCTGCGGAACCACGGCGCCCATCGCCCCTCCCCCCTCTCGCCCCTCACCCACTCACCTCAACCCCCGCGGCTCACCGTTTCGTCGCCACGCGCCCGTTCTTTGCTGCGCTTCTGTTTCGAGTGGAGAAAGTGAAAGAAAGGTTCCACGATTTTCTCTGTTTCCGGTTGCCCCCAGACTGGATTTCGCGAGCTGGTATCTACGTGGAAGTTTGTGGGGTGATTGGTTATTTGGGTGATAAGATTCGCTATGTATGGATTTCATCATAAACTGTATATCACAACACAATACCAAGCCTTCAGAGCAATTTGTGAATTGAAAGGAGCTAAATGCGAAAGGTACCAGACCCTGCAGAGCGACCACGGTGACATGTTGCCTAAAGTCAGCACGAAATAAGGCCATACAAATTGAACTCTTACGGTTTCAGTAATTGAAGAATGTGACAGCTGTGAAAAAACATTTTATTATTATTTGTGCTTAATGTTACCAACTAAACGCACATTTTACGCTTTTCCATTTCATTATGTGAAATCTCTGGAATATTAGGGCATTAGCGTCTATCCTGCTCTTTATAATGCATCCTATACTACGCACTTAAAGAAAAATCCGACTCGTTGGTCAACACGCCATCATCTAAAGCTGAAAACGAGAATAATTCTCAATTCCGTGTTATTAAGGACGACTGTTCTGGTGGAAGTAATAAATATGTCTACATATTTGTGAGTTTATGTTCGTTGATCGTAAGTTTTGATGCAATAACCCTTTCGTAAGAAATTAATGAGCAATAAACTTCTCAACTCATCACAAAAAAATGAAACCTTTGTTCCATGTATTCTTTGAAGCCAAACCCCAAGATTTTTAGGGAAAGATAACCTAAAAGTTCCGTGATCAATCTTTATGAACTTCAATTAAGAACAATTGCTTTGAAATTATGTACGATATACCGCTATAGAGCCCATAAAGAAGGTATTTTTTTCTAAAACTTACGCAAGCTCTTCCTTTTCCTCTCTCTTCTCGTTGTATAGGTCCGTCAGAAAGTAACAGAATAACGATTCTGCCTATTATTGTCGATTTACCGTACATTGGTCAATCCGTTTCGTATACCCACGTCTTGTTTCAAATTTATTTTTGGCTTTATAGCCTCGCTTTTAGAACAAATTGAGTACAAGTTTTGATTGCATCCTCTGATTACTTTGTTCTATTATTTTCTTAGTACTTATTCATCACCCACACTGCAATTATTTATTCTAAACTTTTGTTACATTAGCTGAGATTACATTTCCGACGCAATAATATTGTTTGGCGACACCGAGACTTTAGACAATGTACTACTCTAATTTACTTTTCTTTCCCTTTCCTTTGTTTAGTTTCCTTACAGGAACGAAAGATGTCACGTGTGCCATCGATTTCTTGAGATTCTCACATTTATCGATGACGGAGAAACGACAGAAGATTGACGTAATAAAAGATGAATTGCTTCGCTTTTGTTGATATGGAATAAACTCGTGTCTCGTTTTCTTGATCAACGTATTTATTTGATTTTGGCACGTTTCATTTCAATTGTCGGAACTATCACGGATTGTTGGTTCGTTGATTGTGATTCCGGACGCGTGATTGCTAAGGTCATTGGTCCCGTAAATGCAGTGCATGTTTTCCCTCGTGAGGTAGCGATGGACTTCCCTTCAGCACTGACCTTGTGTCGAGTAGCGGGGTTTTCCCAAACCAGGTATTTCCCACCAGTGAGACACCGCTCAAACCCTTGATAGCGCGCGGTCTGTGACCCGTTTGATAGGGTAGTGCTGGTATGCCGGCATTCGTCTGGTATTGATCGGAAGAACCACGGAAAACTACTGATCAGAGCAGCCGCCCCCCCTAGAAGCCTTCTCCAGACAGCAACAGAATTCGACCTGGCTGAGAAGCTAATCTCGAAATCCCTACCACCGTCGGGACCCGAACCCAAGAACCTTCTGGTCAGAGGCACTGCAGTGACATCATTTGATGTCCTGAGCCACCTCGCCCGCTAGGAATGATCTTAAATAACCGCCGTCATTGACTGACATTTAGTTTGGTTGTGGACCGCTTGGGGTCATTTACGTCGGTTCTCGTGTGGCGCGTGTTGGCTTCCGGCGGCTGTTAAGGCGCGCTGTGTGCTCGGCGATTAACCGCCGCGCCTCGCCGCCTCGTCTCGGTGCGCGGCCGCCCCCGCCCCGCCTGGCCACCTGCGCGGCCGGGCGCGGCGCCACGCGTGAGCGCGTGCGTGAGTGCACGCTCGGGCTGCGCTGGGCAGCGGCGGCCGCGGGCGCCAAAGAAGCACTTGCTCGCTTCCTGCGGCAAATCCTAGGGCCGCGGGCGGGCCGGCCACGGAGAGGTCGTTGCCGCCGCCGGCGCGCGTGAGGGTCAGCGTCGCCCGAGCTGTATGTATGTGTGTACTTGGCGCGTCAGCCCGTGAACGCGCTCAGGCCTACCGGCGATGTCCCAGTCCCGCGGCCATGTGGTTAGCACGCCGTATTCCAGTTTTCTCAACCTGAGAAGTGAATTTTTTCATCGTCACACAGCAACAGATACTGGGACGTTGCAAGGAAAACACTGACTACAATCTTGTCAGACCGGGAAGCGAACTCGGGGCCCCGTAGGGGAAAGCAAGCGCGTTGACGAGGCTATAGTGATGGCAAATTATATCAACGCATCGATACATCGTTGTTTCGATACATCACCAAAAGGTTTTCGATTTTCGATGTCGATAGAACGATGGTATATAATATATCGATGTTTAAATATAATAAAAAACATCATGCTGGCCCCGTGGCCGAGCTCGTTGAGACCGTAGTGCCGTAGCAATCTCGGGCGGAAGGGTCACGGGTTCCAGCACCTGCCTCGGAGTTGGTGTGTGTTGTGTATGTGTGTGTCGGCCTGAGACTCCTCACTATCATTATCATTTCATCTTCCAAGTTACCGATATATTATTTGTTTGGTTACGTATACAAATTCTTTAATAATAATGTTTATCGAATATAAAGAACGAAATAAAAAATAAAGTACCTCGGGGGTTTCTATTATTATAATAATTCATATTTATTCATAAATCATTACTTCTTGGTTTCAATCGAAGAATTTACAAAGCATCAAAATATTTTTAAAAATCTGAAATGACATCCCTTAATATTAATTTTTTCACCAAATGCTGCAAGATGCTAAATTTTAATTTTTATAGTGCTCTAAAATGGTATATAATTCTTCAATCACAAATGATACGTAAATTTTAGTTTAAAGTATATTCTGACTTAAAGAATTCTGTCTCATTAATTTTCTAATCAATATTGTATACAGCAAAGTTTTAAAATACAGTTTAACGATATTACCACGCTTAAAATCAACTTTTTTAAACACGATTATTTCTGGAAAAATACAGCTATCTGAAAAAAACATCGTGAACCAAACATCGATGTTTATGTATCGATGTTTCTGGTAGAAAACTCGAAGTTTTAAAAACATCAACATTTTTTGCCATCTCTATCCCAAACGCTCTTAATAGGGTGGTCGACCGTACGCGGATTCCTCATTAGAACGCTCTTAGAATAGTCTTCATTGCTCTCCAAGACATTGTTCGTCTTTTGGTATAAAACTGTTCGTTAGCTAAGTGGGGTGTGTCTCCAACGGTATTTTCATACTTTTAATTGATGTTTCTAAGTAGATTATGAAAAGTGGAATAAAATGGGTGGTCTTACTCCAGCAGATCGTGGTGCGTTTAATAACGCGCCTATTACCCCCTACAGTGGATCGGATTATCACTCTGTATTCGTAATAATGAGTTCATATGCTTCATCTTCCTGGAGATTCCGTCGGTCTCTATCTAGTAGCATTCAAAACTATAAAATACTAATACAATAACTTATTATTATTATTTTCTCGAAGGATAAGAAAAAATGACAGCAGACTGAGACGCCTCGAATGTCGAATGAAACATCGCTTGCCCGAACGACACTTGACGTTTGCTCGTTACCATTTAAGCATACTATTAATTTCATCGAGAAGTTAGTTATACAGGAAAATGCTTATTTCTGTGTATTGTTAAAATGTTATTCCTCCTATGGTTATTTTTTTCCAACAGCCGTGAAATATTATTTGCACTAAGGCCATTAGTCCCATTAGTGTAGTTAATGTTTCTTTTTCGGAGGGTGGGGATCTTCCTCCACTAGATGGTGAGATTCGACATCGACCTACCGGGGGCAATGTAGGCGTATGAAGACACACATGAACAAACAGTTTGTCTTGTTTAGTTCCCATCAGAAGCGTATTATGACGTAACCTGACGACGACGTAACCTTATGACGACTCAGAGAGCGATTAGTTTTTTTACGTGATCAATAGAAAACTTGTCTCAAATTAATTCATTCGTCGATTTTAAAAGATTTAAGTATAGTAGAGAATATTGGGATGCAGTAGTTTGTATTTTTCACGGAATTTGTGGGGTTTGAACTATTTTTCACAATATACTGTATCGTAAAATGTGCGTCGTGGAATGCAATTCAAAGAAACAAAATCACAAGTTCCGCTTGCCTACTGTCAAAGTTTCAACATTAAAAACACAACAATATTGGATAACAGTTTCTGTTTATGTCATTAATCATTTGCTCCCCGAAGTAGTTACTCCATAGAAAGTAGAAGTACAAGTAGTATACACTTGCGTTACTTCGTTTACTTCCATTCTTCACGCCACTGCACGAAGGAGCACTTACTAGCTCACTGTATAAAACATGGTTAATTCTGTGTAGCGGTCTGCACCATTAATACTTGGTAGTTGTCATGGCGAAGTAATCAATGGATTCGCAACTTCTTTGGAAGCCATTCATAGGTCAACTTCAACATAGGTTGCTAGCCTGCCGACGAACTTCTCGTATGTTTTTAATAATCTTAAAATGTAATTTCATAATTCGTCACCGAAAATTGAATGTGCAGACGTATTATCGACAGGTACAAGTATGTTTGTTATCAAGTTTTAGCATATGAATCACAGGAATCTCAGTCTCTATTTTCTTCATTTAAGAGACTTTTATAGAATCTTCACAAGAAACAGTCTCTATCCACTCAGTTTAAATGAAGATATACTCTGAGGAATTCACTTAACACGGGAATGTCCAGTACCTGCAATCAAATTTCTTCTTAAAGACGCCTCTCGGGTTTGATGGCGATTGTAACAAACTTCGTGAAGATAGCCAATATTGAGGATAAATTCTAAAATGTGTTAACGGCTGTTCTTAAATTTATCTTTCACACTCGTATTCAATCCATTATGGCCTTGATTCATTACGGTCTCAGAGCTATATAATATTTTAGAAATTTAACTCTGAATACTTAACTATTAAATTCTTTCACATCAAGAGAGGTGTCTCAGGGCATCTACTGATGTCACTGCTGTTTCTCTGTGGGAGGCATCCTAGGTTCGCATCCTGACGGTGGCAGAATTTTGTACTCCAGCTAGATAGCTAGGTCGAGTTCAGTCTCTGTCTGGAGAGGAATTCTAGATGCTGTCTGCTGTGATCGATGGTATTCCGTGATTTCTCCAATCAACACCAGGCGAATGCCGGAGCAATACCATAATGAACGGGCCATTGAACGCGCGCGATCTTTCCTTCCTCGTCCTATCATCGCCCCTTATTTACACACTAAATGCACTACACAACTCATGTCGGGAGTCCGGACGGGAGGTCAGAGCTTGTCCCGGCTGGGACGATAACCTGCTTGGGGAGATACTTGGTTGTGGAAAACCCTACTAGCCGACGGTAGGTCGGCGCCGGATATCGCCTCGTAGTGCAGGAATATCACCATCTCATTATAAAAAACATGAATTACACTTATGGGACTAATGGCCTTAACAGTTGACGTGATCGGAATCATTAATGAATCAATCAATCAATTAATTCATTTACCATAATGTTTGTCTGCACATTTCCTTTTTCATAATTAAAATATTATGATTTTATTACATATCTGGTAATACACTAGGCAGTAGTCATATGTCCGGTCGCGTTACGACAAAGCCTTAAGACCAGGTGATGGGTCGATCACCATAATTAAATGGCTCCTCCCTATGGTCGAGAAAATCTTCTACTAGAGACGGACGTTTAGAAAATAGTGACAAATTGTAAGTTATCCGTGGTACTAAAGGTGTTTTGAGAGTGAAAATCCAGAATTTAAAATAATTAATTTAACATAATAACATAATACTAACATATTTTCGATCATAAGATATTAGAATTAATGATTGCATTGAATAGTTATCGTGCACCCAAAGTCTTTTCCCGCTATCTGTGATTTCTGTTTATATTTATACGCAAAATTTTACATAATTTTACGCAAACGCGAATACGAGTTTGCTTCCCTTGCAATGTACAAAAAACGATGTTGCCTCGGTCATTCTTTGCGGTCCAAACGGGTAGTTTGCCTTCGAGCACAGCCATGGAGCAGTTGCGTCCAAGCGGTGCTGCCGGGTTCCCGCCGGCCAACTGCCCGCCGCGGCCTGTGGTATACGCGCTCGCCAACCCATCCATCTCGCTCGCGGTGCGCGGCTGGCATTCTCCTGTCAGCCGTGCGCTGCGCTCTGCCGCCTCTCTCCTCGTTCCGCTCGCCTCTCCCACCCGTTCCCGCCCGCGCCCGCCCCGCCCCATCCCTTCCCGTTCCCAGCCCCGCCCGGGCTCTCCTCACTCCAGATCCTCCCCACTCCGCCCTCACCTTCGCACGACCGCCCACGCCCTCCCCGCCCCTCCTCATCTCCCGTCCCCGCCCCTTCACCATGCACGGAAGAGATGCCCTCCTCATCCCGTATCGCCGCCCCGCCTGGCTCTCCCCGCTCCACCCCTTCCGCGCTCCTACCCTCACGTTCCGCCCGCTCCGTCCTGCCCCGCTCCGTCCTGCCCGCTCCGTCCTGCCCCGCTCCGTTCCTGCCCGCTCC
>BOPP01000085.1:4696404-4707742 GCA_017312745.1 Gryllus bimaculatus | reverse complement strand
GCCCGCCTTCAAGTTTTTGGGTATTCTGGGCGATTTTCCTTTTATTTTTCTTATTTTTTGATTTCTATTTATTAAAATCATTTGTGGTGCTGCGAACCCAATATAAGCTGGTTGAGTATATTTGCGCGGGAGTCATGCGTGACGAAGGACACAACGGGATTGCGTACGAAGTGCAGCGAGCGGCTCTTCGAGCTTTTTACGAGGGCAACGGAGGGGTTGGTTTCCGGAGTAGGTCTAAGGCTGTAGTTTCAGTCGGAAATTACTTGAATAATTCAGTGTCGTAATTTTATTTTTCTACTTAATTTTGTATTAAAATTTGTGTGTGTGTGTGTGTGTGTGTGTGTGTGTGTGTGTGTGAGTGTGTATGTTGGTGCGTTAGAGAGAATGTGTGGTAGTTGTTGCAGCTCAAGGATAGTCATGTAATGTTATTCTTTAGAAAGCGATTTAAAGACCTTTTCACACTTCGAGATATACGATACACAAGCACAATTTATGGAGTTGTGTGTATTTCGATTTGAGATATTTGTGTCCCTTAAACTCTATTACAAATGTTGGCATTCGATATTTGCTCTCTCAGAACTAATTGTAAGAATGAGGTCATGTTGGTAATATTTTCCTCGAGATATACGTAGGCGAATTGCAGAGAAACGACTGTTCTCTTTTCGTAACCAACAACAACTTAACGGAAGACAGCTTGTAAAAGGTAATTGAGCTCCGACCAGCAAAAAGTTGTGTTTTTTATTGTTCGAAATGCGATGAAGTCATGATATACCCAGGAAGATGTATTGGCTGTTTACACTCAAGTTGTAAGAGAGCATAATATCTCGAAATAAGAATGTAAATAAAGATAAAATTGCGATGTGCGGATGAGAAATGAATGAAAATTGCTGAAAACATTGAATGAAACAAAATGTTATGATCTTCTCTAAATAATATTATAATTTTGTACGATTTATAATAAAACACCAATCACGTAAATTTCTGTATAGTTACTGTAGATTAAGGACTAACCTCTAGAGGTCCATCCAACCGATATAAGGTAGAAACTGTAGATATTTTTTGATAAAGACAGGCGTACTTGGAGTGCGCAACAAACGTTATGCTGTCTCGTCTTTCAAAACGTGTAACGCTGCATAGTGTCTCTTTAACCCCTGTTTTTCTGGTTCCCAAGAGGCGGAACTAGTTGTTTCTTATTCCATAATCTCTAAAATAACACATTTTCTTTAAGAAGATTAGAAACATTAAGGTGCTTCATGTCTATGTCAAATTAAATTGACTATTTGATATTCTTTCAGTTCAATAGCACGACCCATTCTTTTTATTCATGCTGCTTAACAATATTAGTCTTTTTCCACGTGCTTTACGGAACCTACCCAATGTAAGGTATGTAAGGCAGTTCAGGCCTAGCCGTTTCAAGTCGGGTTTCAATTTGGAACTGTTCTCACTTTCTAACCAATTTAGTACTAAACGTTTTCATGGGTTCGGATAGTTGTAACTACTTTTTTAATTGTATTTATTTCAAAATTTTAAGTATTTACGCTTGTTTAATTTGATCTCTTAGTTTGAAATACTCATTATATACAAAATAACAATCTTTCAGAAAAAAAACGATTAAAGTAAAGTATCGAAAAATCGGTTTCCAATTTCCTGCTTGTGGGGCGTGTTTTAGATAATTGAAAATTAATCTTTAATGCCAAAGAGTTTTAGATTTTGAATTAATGCAGAACTACCTTTCACAGCATATATGAATTATACTTCTCTTCGGGACGAAGTTTCCTGTTTCGTGTTTGAGCTCGTATATCTTGTATAAATCTCTCTTCATGTAACTCTTATGTCCTTGAATACAGTTGTCTCATGGATTCGTGTTCCTGTTGTGAAGAATACTAGGTCCTCGTTGAGATTTCGAGTAGAAAAAGCATTGAAAGATAATTTTAAAAAATTGTTCCACCACTCGAAAAAAAAACAACCACAAACAAACAAAAACGATGTAATAATTGTAAAAGACTACGTTTGCATACTAACGATAAAGAAAGAGTTAGTTATACTTTTGTATCCTTTAATATGCCCTCGAACTCTTGACCTTTTACATTCAAGCAAAGTTTTAAATATGTTTCATTATTGATTAAAATAACCTAAAAATTCAGACATTTTGCTACTGTATATACTGCCACATGAAATGTTCAAATATTTTTCACTAGACTTTTTTTTTACAAATCCTTAAAATTTACTACAATTGAAACATGGAAGACATACATATTTCCCTCTACTCTTTCAATGCTGGTGTGGAACAATAAACTAAACCTTTTACAAATTCAGAGTGAACTATGAGCGTCGAAACTCAGAGAAAACTTTTAAGTTGCGTTGTGTCTCAAGACCCGATTGGCGCGTATTTCGTAACTTACAATAAGCGGAGAGCGGAGAACTCCGGTGTTGCTAATTACAACTGGAAATACTTGCCGGTGAGCGGCTGGTTCGTGGTGCGTTATTACTGAACAAGGTCAGATCCGAATTCAAGGATAAAATTTCTGGGCGGAGCTGGTCCTATGCTTCGGTACACCTGTTGGAGTCGGATGGAGCAGATAGTGGGCGGGCTCCTTTGCTATCTGGAAAACCCAAAACGTTGAAGTTCATTTTGACGATAAATATCTTACGCTGTAGCAGTATTTTTATTCGAATTTTTGTTCAATAAGTACGAAATAAATGTGTTGTGTTCGAGAAGCCCCAATATACTGTACTCCCAGAAAAAATCTAAAATATAAAAATGAAACTTGACAAGGGTTTGGAAAAGGAATTACTTATTCAGTAATAATCTGGTAATTTCTGAGAATTAATATTTCATTCTAGAACGTACTACTCGTTTCTGAAAATTATGTTGAATTTGTAACGACTTTTTTTGTGTATTTTTGTGTGTATAATTTTAAAATCTGAAAAGGTAGGCGCCATTTCAGAAACTATAAAACTGAATATTTCGTTCTATATTAGTGCTGATATTATTGGAATTTACACCTAGTTATTTGAGAATAATAGGTGTGGATATAATATAAAACTTGAGGCCACGTGCAAAGAAAAGGACACGAAAATTGTTGAACAGTGTACGGTCTAGTACATAAAATAATAGTATATAATTGTATTCTTGTGTGGCATTGTTGACACTGTGTTAGCAATAGGCCGTTAGTCTTCAGCAACGGTTTTATTACTTAGATATTCAGGTTTTGTTAGCTTTTTCCGATTCATGAGGAAATCAAGGGTCAATTAATGTCTCGAAGTACTTAGAAGAACTTTTATTACCTAGTCGTCGACTGTTGGTTTCCGCGCAGTAGACGACCATCGCTAAGCCGTCGAAGTGCTCATTTAATGAACACAATTGTCGGTAAAGACCGCATTAGCCTGCGTTCTTTAGAATGAAAAAGTCACAAAAAACGCCCTGGGGAACACCGGAAACGCCGAGCGACAACGCGCCGATGCCGGAGGGATAAGGCCGCGCGGCCGGCGCCGGGCGCGTCTCGGCGCGTCGCCTCTGCCGCGGCGCGGCGAGATCGGGTTTGGCTCGTGCGCGATGGGATCTCCGACCGGTCGCGAACCCCGGGCCGCGGCGGCGGCGGCGGCGGCGGCGGTCGGGTTCGCCAGCGCGCTGCGTTGAATTATGTATGCGGCGCCGCCGTCACACAGTAGCGTCTGCCGCAGTCGCGCGGCCTCGCCCACGCCGGTCCGTCTACGCGTACCCGCCGCCGCCTAGGTGCCCTCCCCCCTCCCCTCGCACTCTTGCGTTACTGCCTCCTTTGATGGGCGCCTGGGTGGCTGAGCTACGTCATGGAGCTTGAACGCTGCCAACATTCCCTTCACGTTACCTCAAACTATGTGCCGAGGCGATCTCTGTAGTAGTACACCACCAGAAATGTCGTTAAAATTAATGTAGAGTAATGTATTGTACATAAAACGTAATGTAATTTTGTACATTAAAAAAGTACTTAACATACTTGTGCAATAAATTTAATGCATACGTTAAAGTTAATGTAGAATTAAAGTAGAGGTTCTCCCGTTTCCCCTGCCCTTCATCATTCCTATCGTATATTCATATCGTATCATCAGTCCATCAAGATCATTAATTCATTCCTTCCAGATATGACCGCAAATCTTTGCGTCTCGCATTCTAATGCACATGTGTATATTACATTTAATGTGCGTTCGTGATAATTACTCAAATGTGGAAATTTCTGAAAGTGTGCTTTATTGTGCAATTCGGAAAATGCTTATACGTAAGCGGCAAGGAATTTCCAATTATTTTTATGCCCCTGTCTTCGGTTTATTTTTATTGCGATTACATAACCATTGCGATTACATCAACCAAAAGGAAGAACTGTGGGGAAGATACAACAAACAATGTTGAACAAGGGCATTATACGCAAAATAGAAAACTCCAAAAATATTGTTTTATGTTATTCATTACATTCAACAAGATTAATGAAGGAAAGGAAGTTTACAAATTCTGGGCCAATACAATGCCTATTAACACACAAATAGACAAAGTTAAACATGTGTCTGAAATTGAAATTGAAATATTTTGTATTACCCAACATGTATGTTATAGTGGACTACAGCAGAAACTTCTGCTATTCGTATTCACTTAAAATAGTGTAGTTTGATAATTTTGTGAAGTGGCACACATTTCAAATAATTGCTGGACTTTACGTTCATATATAATCACTAATCTTTGCATTTTAAAATACTAAGTTATCTAATTAAAAATAGCTATCTGTGCTTCGCTAACAAACAATCTCAAACTCACACGTACTCACACACTTGCTCGAACTTGAAAACGAAATGTAGACTGCTTTCCATGGATGGATTTCATCCCCCATTATTAAAATATAGTGATAATTCTATATAACCGGCTAATAAAAGCAAGTGATAACGTATTTAGTGCTGACTACCTTCCATTTAAAGAAAAAAGTACGTAATTTTGTTCAGTAGAAAGTTTAAACTTTCTTCTAAGTGAAAATCTTTAGTGTTTTGAATATAAAGATGATTTTCTCAAACTTTTAATTACACTGTTGCAAAAAGACTATTTGAGAGAACGTATTATCTCATTATTTATTATGGTATATGTACATTTGCATTCAAGGAAAGACAGATCAAAATTAAGAAGTCAGATCACATATGTTCGGGGTCCGATGTATGTACATATTGTATTGTGTGGATCGTTTCGACTGAGTTGTATGTTTATTTTGCCACTTTTCGAAATTGAAACTTTGAGGAACTCAAGCGTCCACCTACTCATTTCCGTAACATTTTCGCTTCATTTTAACCCAGAGTATTCAGTTTTTCATTTTTGCTCTCTATCTCTTCTTATAGCAACAATCCAACAGCTACTAGTCACAACATCACCGTCTCCCTTCTCCCTGCTCTTCTATCCAATGGACATAAATGTAACTTCATTATCTGTGCACGTCTTTTAGAGTTGAGTGTGAAATATCAAATTATTCAAACTATCGTTCTCCATGTTGTCGCGGAAGAAGTAAACGACATGATGAGAGATAAAAACCAAAATATAGAGTTGATTTGCCTTCGAAAATAGATTTCATTATATTGGAGCGAATATTTTGTTAACAACTTGCCAGAAATGCCCATTTCTATCTGTATTCAGAATTCAAAGTGTATATATTGTTCAGGGCAGAAATTCCAGAATTAAGAAAACATGTACAGAATACCCTTCTCTCCGTAGCACATCACACACAGTTTGCAACGGTTTTTGACGTAAAATAAAAAGAATGTGTTGTAAGAACTATCCATTCAAAAAGTTTTAACAAAAATTGGACCTTTGCGGTCCTCTTAATACGCGTGAGCTGCGAGCGTGGTGTCGTACTATACGCGCACTTTTTCTTGATAGTTAACAGCAGCGGGGGTGTCGGGGTCGGGTTCTGTGTACGTCACTGCGGTGCAGTGCTGTCAACGTAATCGACAGAAAACTCAGCGTAAGAGCGTGTGTTGGACTAGATAGCAATAAGAAATAACGCAAGTTTTGTTTTTTAAATTCTGAAGATATAACTAATAATTGTAGAAGCTATTGAGTATTAAGAAGGAGCTTGGAACGCAGAGGTCGTTAGAAAGAGAGAATGAAAACTGAGATGTTCGCATTGTAAAAGGCGCAGGCGGGTATCACTGCAAACTGAGCCGTGACGTTCCGAGTGAAACTAAAATTTTCTACCGGGCCGTGTTGTGCCGAGATCAAGAAAACGTGTGCGGGTAGTAGCTACGTCGGCGTATTCCTCCACGGGAGCTGTTTGGCGCAGCCCCGGCCGCCGGCAGACGCAGCTCCGTGGCGCAAGCGCGCGTCTTTGATGATCGATGTGTCGATGCGTATCGACAGGAGCCCTGCGGTGAGCAACCGGTATCGAACAAACAGAGTCACTGGCATCATGCTTGTTTCTTTTGTGTTCTCTTGTCTCGTTGGCACGTCTGTTTGGTTTCAAATCATCCAGGCCGGCGTCCCTCGAGATCTCTTCTTCTTTTTTTCTTTTTTTTCAACAGAAACGGCTTCTTCACAGAACGGTGTTCTAGAGAAACCGGAAATGCGATTTGTTCCACGTCTAATGAAAGGACGCAAATTAATTGACGTGCGCTATTGTCTTTGTTTTATGGGCACTCTCGCTCCGAGCCGTCATCTTTTGCTTTCCTTCCTTCATTCAGGGCAATCACCTTAAGAAAGGGAAACGAGTGGCAGCGTTCAGTACTACTTTTCTTCCTGATACCCAGACTTGTTATATAGAGCCTTCCCTTTTCTCCCGATTATTTCATGATTAAAATGATAGAAAGGGAATAGAAAGCTTTTTGATTGTGCCTTATTTGTTCTTCACCTCTCTCTTATGACGTTTTCAAAATGTTGCAAACTTTGGATCATAAAATATTTTTATATTTTACGGGGGAAATATTTTATATTATTTTATAGGAATGTCATCTCAATTTTGAGACATTTCAGATGGAAATGTCGAAGTCAATTATAGTTTAACTTATTTAAGCAATAATTAATTATAAAGAAGTCAAAGGAAAGTATGTACTTGATCTAAGATGGAGTTACGTTTCTTCATCTCGGAGAACTAATACATGTGTTTTGTAATCTTATGGATATTAAAAATTTGAAATCTTGAGAAAATGCTTTGAAATTGAAAATGCTTTTGAAAGTAAAGTATTTAAAAAATACTATTATATATATTTCAAAATAATTTCAGTAGTTTCAGTCTTCCGCCTCACCACCACCATCACCGCCTCGTCACCATCCCCACCGCCATCTCTGTTGTGCGAAATTAGAATTACACTTGTAACATATCTATTTATTTAGTTTTTGAGTCTCAAGTGCAAATGCGCTAGATTTTGTTTTAATTTCCTCACCATTGAGAAGAAACCTTGAACACTTGCTCCTTCGCATCTCGTCCGTAATTTTATGCAGCATTTTTAAAAGACCTGTTCATCGAGTTCATGTCCTATGTTGAACCCGTTTAACTTGTCTGTTTACTGCTTCATGACGTAAACGACACTTTCGAATCTATGACGTGATGTTGATACACACAGTCGTACATCTCTTTTCACAGGAGACAATTGTAGAGCAAAATTAGAAAACTATAAGATCAATGAAAAAAAATCATAACTCGCTCTTTGTAATCATTTCATCGAAGAATATTGAGCACAAATATCTTTTACGGATATCCAATGATCAGACTTTGTTTTTGTGTATTTAGCATTCAGATGTGTTGTGTATGTGGTTCAGTTTATGAACAACTATTTGGAACGTAAAATAAATTGTAGTCAAATTACAACATTTACTGCCTCTGTGAACAGAATATTATTCTGAATCTACACTTAAAAAAACTAAATACTCGCTTTATGTAAAGTAACGTAAAAAATGAAAATATCCGTTTCAAACTTCCAAACCCTCGAGTTCACTCAAATTGATCGCGGATTAGTAATGTTGGATAAAATCGGCTAACCGATTTTGGACCAACGGACAAACGTTTTGTCGTCATTCAATTTTCGGTACCAAGGACCCACAACACATTGATTCTCGCTACACCACGTGTTAGAGGAATTTTGTTCTATATATAGTAACTGGATTTATCCACTTTTTCGTTACCAGGGCCCGTCAATAAGTTTTTCTGCTGAAAATTCGCAGTGTTACGGCACACGATTACAAAACTTTTCTCTTCTTACCAAGTACCTTTGTAAGGGCGAGAAAGTAAATATTAAATTTCTAGGTTCTCTAAAAACACAAATGACAACACGTAAAAGAAAACTCCAAGAAAATTACATTATTTCGCAAGAGGATTAAGGATATTTTAAAGAAATGTGACATTGAACAACTATGCTGTACAAAATGATTCAATATATATATATATATATATATATATATATATATATATATATATATACATTTATTTATAATTATTCGTCGTGTATATATATATATAATTTTATGAAATATTATAATACACCAGTTAAGTTATGTTTCATTATCAAGTAATTGTGGGGAAATTCTTATTTTAAGGAAAAAGGACTTAAATTAAATTTGGATGATCTCAGATTTGAAATTTCTGCTCTTCAGCTCAATGGTATAACGGTTAATGTACGGTACGATGTAATATGTTATGCAGCGATGTACGCAAATGGAAGAAGTTATTTATCACATCTTTTTCACCGATGATCTCATGCGGTAGCGGTGGACGACAGTGAAACAAACGAGGTATGCGTTGAGTTTTGGGAAGAAAAGAAATATTATAAACTGGGGAGGTGCTTTCCTTACTCCCCCAAAATGTTGTGATTAGTTGCACTTCGCGCGATAAGACCACTGTGCTCCTGCAGAGCCAGTTTCGGCATTCTGACCGCGTGCAGCATACAGGAGGACAAGATTTTAAAATTACGTGACCGTATTACGAAAACAACAATTGGACTCGAGATTCTGCTGGGGAAAATTGTACATTCAGTTCAAGTGATAATGTATTTCTTCACATTTTGTAACGCCTAACGAATCACGACTTGGCCAGTAAGGGTGAAAAAATAACACATAAATTAATCGCATTTGTTTTGTAGAATAAAGTTGGCACAAAAAAGTAATTTTTTATATGGGTATAAACAAAGTGGGACTATAGATTACATTATTATGATACCACTTTTCCTTGAGAAAGTTCATTCTCTTTTCAAAGAGTCAAGCCAAGGGAGGGATTTTGTTCAGGAAATATTGTTTTCTGTTCATTAAATATTTTCATCTCGATAAATATTTGGTACTAATTTATGTTTTCTTAAGCTGCCTAGCAATTCGTTTTTGGCTAACACTTTGCCCAGTAGATCAAGCAGAGAAGAGAGAGTAACCTTGTTCCCGTAAGGAGACCATGCGCGATCTTGGCAGCGAAGTGGCATTCTCCAAAAGGCAGTTGGCACCCGCTGCCGGCTCTTGGGAACCTCGCCGGGGTTTCCACTTTCGGTGCGATGGCGCCTCGAAGGTGTCTGCGGGATGCGCTGCCAACTACTCGCCGCAAAAGTCAACTCGTGGAGGAGCCGACGGGGGGGGGCGACCCCCCATTTGGGACGGGCGGTGGCGCGGACGCGGACGACGACGGCGGACGGACGGACGGAGATGATGTGCAGCCGAGTGTGACAGTCGGCGAGACCTTGCCCAGGTTGTGTAAAGAGTGTGAAGCCGTACACGTTCCAGTGGAATGTTAACGACTGCGTTGTCAAGGTGGTTGATCTGGCTGTCCGGGTGACGCGCGGTCCGAAGGCTGTGTTCGACGTTCGACCATCTTTTCGTGGTCTTCCTTCAGGGCTGGTATGCAGGAAGACCACGAACAGGTATGGTTGAACGTCAGGGGCAACACACGCCTTCGACGCGGCCCGTCACCCGACAGCCCAGATCACCCCACATATCGGCGCAAGAAACCACGACTTCATTTGACTGCGTTTCCCAGTGCATGAGATCACTTCTCTGCGGAAATGTGATAAATGTGTAATTTCGGTTGTTTCGTTGTAAGAATGAGCGATTTTCGTGCAGGGAGAACCTCAATAATCTGTAAGTGTACTAGTCACTTAAAACCGAAGAAAACTAGAAAAAAGTTGGTGGAAATTGGGCAAAAGTGTTCATTTTCAATGATTACCATCATGTGATATTTATATACTTGGGATTTACAATTCGTTTTATGTCGAGATTTATTATACAGCATTCTGTTATAGTTTACATAGTTTTGAAGAACAATTTTCTGCATCAGTTTACCACAGTTTTGAGAACATAGAATAGTCCTATCGGTATTCTAACGCGAGGACTGGCAGAATATTCAATTTCTGTAACAGCGCGATCAAACGCCGTGTGCCAGAGCCAGTCTGTTATACCAAACACACGCCACCTCCGTCTGCATTCGAAATTGAAATCACTCATAAAGAAATATTGTGTGTTAGAGTTGAAGCTGAACATATAAAAATGTAAAGTATGCGATAGCGTACTGTTTGCAGAAAATATTCTATAGGGGCGGTACAGATGGTATCACGTGGGAATGTGATATGAGATCTCCTCTAGCGACTACCAAACCGTTATAGTACTTGTAAAAGAAGTAACGAATTTCCCGGACACCGAATTTTCCCAAAACAGATAGAGACAAGCATTTCTTGACATTAATGTGAAAATCATTCAGTTAGAATAAAGTTTTGAAACCATATTATTTGTTAGATAATAATAAGCATATTAATGTACTTCAATATTTTCTAAAAAAACTGTCTTTGTGGACATTTTTAACAAAGCTCAGAACAAAATAATCTAACTAATTACACACTTTGAAAATCTTGACTTCAAGTGTGTAACGACTATCCCACTCCTAAAATTAAAACCCATAGTGTTTAACTACGCATACAAATTGACCCAATAAGAATGGTGACAAATTTCAAATTAATACTCTGCATTCCCTGGGCTTGATATGAAACGCCCTGTAAAATTTGGGTGTATTACTGATCAAAAATACCATGGAAAACAACATTCAAGAATAAGAACAAAACATACGCAAAAATGAACAAATCTACCCCATACATTTAATAACAAGTCATCCGTAGTTCCTGGACTGCGCATTATCAATATTTAAAAACGATAATACGTCCCTCACTACATAACGCCTGTCAGTTTGGAACAATATGCAAACACACACTAAAGAAACACAAATCATTCAAACCAGTATCTAGAAAAGCCGTACAAGCCCTTGGTTATTCAAATATGCAAATTCACAGAGACTACAACATTCCTTCCATTAGCCGAATATTATTCACGAATGAGTAACATTTTTCACCCTTCTTCCGTCGTGTAACAAGTGCA
>BOPP01000085.1:4655911-4696379 GCA_017312745.1 Gryllus bimaculatus | reverse complement strand
GTCGGGCGAGACGCTTGCCCCAGGTTGTGTAGGTGTGAAGCCGCCTACACGTTCAGTGGAATGTTAACGATCTGCGTTGTCAAGGTGGTTGATCATGGGCTGTCCCGGTGAGCGCGGTCCGAAGGCTGTGTTCGACGTTCGACCATCTCTTTCGTGTCTTCTTCAGGCGCTGGTATGCAGGAAGACCCGACAGGATGTTGAAACGTCGGGCAACACACGCCTTCGACCGGCCGTCACCCGACAGCCCAGATCACCCACATCGATCTGGCGCAGAAACTACGACTTCATTTGCACTGCGTGTTCAGTGCAGAGATCACCTTCTCTGGGATAAATGTGATAAATTGTGCTAATTTGTGTGTTTCGCTTGTAAGAATTGAGCGATTTTCGTTGCGGGAGAACCTCATAATCTGTCAAGTGTACTAGTCACTTAAAACGAAGAAAACGAAAAAAGTTGGTGGAAATTGGGCAAAAGTGTTCATTTTCATGATTATCCATCATGTGATATTTATAATACTTGGGATTTACAATTCGTTTTATGTCGAGATTTTTATACAGCATTCTGTTATAGTTTACATAGTCTTTGAAGAACAATTTCTGCATAGTTTACCACAGTTTTGAAGAACATACGAATAGTCCTATCGGTATTCTAACGCAGGACTGCAGAATATTCATTTTCTGTAACAGCGCGATCAAACGCCGTGTGCCAGAGGCAGTCTGTTATACCAAACACACCCACTCTCCGATCTGATTCGAAATTGAAATCACTCATAAAGAAATATTGCTGTTTTGAGTTTGAAGCTGACATATAAAAATGTAAAGTATGCGATAGCGTACTGTTTGCAGAAAATATTCTATAGGGGCGGTACCAGTATGGTATCACGTGGGAATGTGATATGAGAATTCCTCTAGCGACTACCAAACCGTTATAGTACTTGTAAAGAATAGTAAACGCCAATACGCAAAAATGAAACCAAACTCTACCCCATAATAATAAAACACAGTACATCGCTTAGTCGTGGACTGCGCAATTACTCAATACTTTAAAACGATAATCACGCCCTCATTAACATACGGACCTGTCAAGTTTGGAACAAATATAGCAAAACACACATCTAAGAAACTACAAAATCATTCAAAAAACAAGTATCTAGCAAAGCCCGCTACAGCGCCCTTGGTTTATTCAAATATGCAAATTCACAGAGAGCTAAACATTTCCTTCATTAGCGAATATATTCAACGGATGAGTAAACAAATTTTTCACCCTTCTTCCGTCAGTATACAAGTGCACAAATATTTGAATCTAGGCCAAAAATGTTCCATCCCACCCGCATTAATCTCTCGATACCCCAAGAGATCTCTTAACCCAACCTTAAATTAGAATAATTTCCAATCCCCTCCCATTAATCAATTCCGCTGCTTGAAAAAATCAAATTGAATGCATTAGATTAAAAAAAAAAATTCTTTTGAATTACTGCTCTGCAAGACTTGTTTACGCAGGTAGGCCGTGTGCTCCTCCTCAAATACTGTCAGCCGAAAGAGCCAAAAAATTATGATTAACATAAATTGTAAATTAAAACCCCTGAAAGGCATATTATGCCGAACAGGCAGAAAAATAAATTAAAAAAAAAGAATGGTGTATCTAAAAAAGTTTATCACTTTTTCTATCCGATTTTTCTTACAGTTTACGATGGCCAGAAGCGGTAAGTCATTTACCTTAGGAGGCAGTATACATCGATCCCTATGTCGTTACCCAATAAACCTCGTGTAACATAACTTCTTTGATTTTAGAATAGCTTTCAGTTATTTTCAATATTCGGCGCATTTTGGAACTCTGTTGGCCGTAATTTCATTTGTGGAATATTCCTATTAAATATCACTCGTGCCATGGAAATTGTAAGATAAATCCCCTCCTCGCTTCACAGGTCGGGGATTCATCGACAATTTCCCAATGACTCGTGGTATTGCCTATGTTTGTGGATCTCTTTCTTGGCTGTCGATCGTGAGATGCCACGGGGCGGGGCCACCCTAGGCAGCGCGCGCGGCGGTTGTGGTGGGTGGGGGAGGGAAGGGGAGGGGGAAGGGGACAGGTCCCGCCGCCCCACGCGCTGCGGTCGCCTGCGCTTTGCGAGCTCTCTCGGTCGTCACGGCCGCCTGCGCACCGCGGACCAGAAACTCACGCGTCGCGCGCGGTTCATCGAACTTGTGTGTCAGCTGTTCTTGAACCTGCCCTCGACGCAAGGTGTCTCTTGCAGCGACGGTCGCGTTGCCAGTGGCGTGCATGCGCGGCCCGTGCCTCCGTTTCGTATTTTTAATCTTTTCTGTCATGGTACGTCCGTTGTTCCGTCGCTCGTTTAATTATTTATTTATCTTATGGCAAACACACACGGCCCAGAATACAAAATATGCAGTCCTATGCATCACAATGTGTTATCACTACAATAAAACAGTCTTTCGTTTCATTAGGTTGTGTACACTAAGCAGTTTATATCATCATGTTGTGCGAACGCTTTCCTACTTTGCAGTCAAAACCTTTCCCTTTTAATGTTCATGTACCACCCGTGGCGTTCTTGGGTTGGGTAGGTGTCCGGGTGGTTGTGAAAATGATTCGTTTCGGAATTTGTATTGCAGAATCGAACTACTAATATAAGAAATACATTGTTTCTTTTAATAAAATGAGGAATACAATTTTTATGTACCAAATTAAGACTGTCTAAGGAATGTACATGTTGATATGAAGATATGAGTAATGTCAGCAATGTTTTTTTGATGGGAAGAGACCATGTATATTTTGGACATATTCTGTTTGATTAGTGTTACAGAAACGGCTTGCAATTTTTAAGTCAAATGACATTAATTATTTGATGTAGGGCTTCATTATATTTTTATTCGATAAACAGCATAGTAGGTTATTATGTACATATTTAAAATATTTTTAATGTTCTGGCGACAACTGGGAAATTGAATTTCATTGCAAGTGTTGAAGTCCAAGTTCCAATTTTTGGGTAGATTCCATAAATTTCTTATTTCACTCGCCGAAAGGATAAAAATCGAACGCAGTGATAAACTAATTCCGAACAAAGATCAAAACTTTCCTGTGATATATTCACATTGTTAGCCTGATGCTTGTTTTCACTAGAAAATTCTCAGGATAACAACAATAAATTTCCGACGATACAAAGAAGAAATCGTTCCCTGGCAAACAAATTGGAATTGTCTGAGTGCTCTTCCGCCGGGTGAAACTTATTTATCTTCCATTCCCTTTCGTTGCCAGAGCCAAGCAGCCCCACGTCACAGTGCAGAGATGTGGAGATTACCAGAAACATAATTGTACGTCTCGGCTTGCACTTCCTTTTCGTTCCGCTGGTAGCTGCCGTGAAGTTTGCGGGAATGTTAATAAGATTTATGTATTCATACACACTGTGCGCATTATGCAAGAGAATGAACTCGCTCTGGTAGTGTCTTTGAAATAATGCGAAATACATCTACGAAACTTAACTTCCCTTTTGCTGGCCCTTATTAGAAATGTATCTCTTATTACCATCATTTGCGCATCTCATCGGTTTATTAGTTAGCGTACTGGCCTTGCGACCCTGAAAACACGGGTTCGACCCCCTGCTGAGGTGCATGAATTTTCGAACACAATGTCGTGCTTGGAAGTCAATGCCGTGGTTAAATGTCCAATAAATTTGAATCATCACACACTCTCTTAATCAGATTTCATATTCGAATAGCATGGGAACGTTTCATATCGATGGCTGAGTGCACAAACAGTCCAGTCTTCGAAATTTTTGGTATAATATCATTTTTGAAGACCTCTCGTGTATATCCAATAAGTATACAAATATTTTATGTCCATGGAAGAGGATCATGTTTTTCTCATAAAGCAAACATTGTTGGTTCATTAGTAACTCCGCCATTACAAACTTTCAAGTTTGATTTTCTCGAAACTAGGATTTGTGCACATACAATATGTGTGCACTAAGTCATCAATATCTAAGGAGTTGTGGCACTCTATGGGACATATATTTGAGTCAAAATTTACCGGCATCGCGGGAGAATAAGTAAAACCTCCCAGTAATTATAGCCAGTGTGTGGCATTGGAACATTGCTCATAGTACAAGAGTCGGGGCATTTACAGACACAGATCATTATGATCATGATCAACATTCTGAAAAACAATATGATACACTTTGGGTGTTTCGGATGAACGTGCGGAGTGCAGGATAAGAAGGCGGTCTTAAAACAGATACGTTTGAGATGCTTTGAGTGGTTGTGTTGAATTTCGGGAAATATATGATCGAATCACAGAAAGTCGGTCGATTTTTGTCCATATTATTTTTAATTGATGAAAACCAGACGAATGTACGAAAATTGGAAGAAACGAGAAAATGAGTCGTCTAAAATCGTATCGTACGAATACTATGGAATATGATATTGGAGGGACTTCTCTATTTTGTATATGACTATAATTTTTTCTCAAAGAAATCATAATTCTCTAGGGTTCTTCTTAATATAAAGTACGAATGCTATAGCCTGATATATCACCTTATCATGAGTTGGTTTCAACGATATTTAATCAGTCAAAAATTATCAAATTAAATGATCATTATTATTATTATCATCTTCAAACATTCGAGCACCCTGTTGGTGAAGTGTGTCAGTATGGTTGAGATAAAAAGCCTTTTTGTATGTTCTTTTGAATATAGGAATTACTCATAGCTTTTCATTAATAAGTCATTAGTAATGAATTTCTGTCACAATTCTTGAAACACATTCGGCGACAAGGAGATAGCCGACATACATACGTCCTCGTATTTTTTGGGTAAGAAACTAACAGAAAGCTCAAAAATTCCTGGCAATCACTACCTGAGAAGAACATATTAATTCCAGTTTTTATTCCACTACCAGTTATTCGCCGAAGGTCAGTGTTTAATTGTTGCGCAGTGTGTACTTCATCCATTCAAAAGCTATTAGTTCCCCATGACCTCTTTACCTTGCATCTATCCTTTTGAAAGTAGTTACCAACGTAAAAGATCAAACGTGAATTAGAATTTCGATTGGCAAGGTCTCAGACGATTTTTGTTAGGGGCAGAATGATAAAATGAAAATAATATGGCCTTCCATCTCAAATGCTTTTTAATTAGTTTTGAAAACTGTTGAAGTTTAGCATTGAGTAGCGGTTGAAACTAAAATATATTACTTGATGTTTGTATCAATTGATTTGCGCTTGATGTAGCATTATACAAAAGATAGTTCTTTTCACAATTTTTGCTGCTATATTTACGGCTCATATAAAAAATTAAACGGTCTTTTTCCTCAGTAAGGGAGTATTACTGCCGAGAATTTATTACAATTTTCCATGAACAATTTTATTTGTAATTGATGACAATAATATTGTTCGATACCATTAATACTCTAATTTTACATTACTCAACAAATATTATTCTTGTAAAAGCTTTTTATATGATACTAACATATTTTGTTTCATTTCAGGTAAGTAAGCGGTTTTTCAGAAGATAACAACCGAACTTTCGGAGTGTGAGTGAGTGAAATAATTACATTTATTTTAGATAACAATATTCTATGATTTTTATGGCCAGTTAAATAATATCGAACCATATAATGCTAAAATGAAAATATCGTGAACTATATGTTTACTAGTAGTGATTTGATTCGTTACGACTTTTATGAACAACTATTTGTGTGAATTCGCAGAAATTTAATCCATTTCATCTGAAATTACTTTCATATTTACAAGAAAAGAAACTGAGTGTGTCAGCCACGTTGCTAATCAATCACACCTTTGGAACAACTGAGTTCGCTGCAATGTGTTCTGTTGTAATTAAGCAGACGTTTCACTTTAATTCCCACAGGTAGAAGCCTATCCTAATTTAATGAAAATAACATTCTGACTCGACGTGAAAGCACGCCACAATATTAATTGCGCCGCTGCTTTCGTCTGAAAGTGCTATATCTCACTCGTATCACTGCCGTAAGCCTCTCGTCCACGCCATTTAGCCCGGCGCTCATTACGAGGGCGCTGAGCGGCGCGCGGAGGGAAGTGCGGTGGGGGCGATGTCGAGGGCGATGATAGGGGGCGGCAGAAGGGCGACTTCGGCCTGGCCAGGGGGCGGATGGAATATGCGGTGGCAGCAGCGTCAGCGGCGGCAGAGATAAGGGCTGGGGTGGAGGTAAGGTCGTGAAGGTGAAACTGAGGACGAGGACGGTAACGGGACAGGGCGGGATGGACGGAAGGGACGGTGGCAGGAGCAGGCGCGGGGGCGGAGGATTGATTGTTAGTGATTGCGGGTGCGTCAACTGCTAAGGTCATTAGTACAGTATGCGTAATGCATTTTTTTCTTTCATGGGGAAGGGGCGGTTATCTTCCCCTGCTGAATGACTAGATCCGGCGCCAACCTTCTGTCGGCTAGCGGGGTTTCCCTTACCATGTATCTCTCACCAGCGTGGTCAGAAGCTGTAAGCTCCCGACCGGTCTCCCGGCATGTGTAGTAGTATAGTGCTTGTTAGTGTACGTGTGTGTACGGTATGTGGATATGAATAGGCATAGGAATGAAAGATTGCGAACCGTCCGTGACCCTGTTTACGAGGGTACTGCTCCGCCATTCGCCTGGTGGTGTTCGGAGTAACCAATGATCAGAGAAGCCGACCGCTAGAATTCTTTGTCCAAATCCTGCCCCCGTCGGGGGTGGAACCTTAGAACCTCCCGGTCAGAGGCACTGCAATGACATCAATGGATGCCCTGAGCCGCATCTTCCGTTCGGAGGCGGAGGGGGGAGCGATGATGGCAATGGGTGTGAGGGATGGTCGGTGCGTCGGGGTGACGGTTACGGCACGGGGGTAGTGCGCGAGGAGGGAGGTGACGGCGGAGGAGGGAGCGGTGACGGCGGAGGAGGGAGCGGTGACGGCGGAGGAGGGAGCCGGTTGATGGCGGAGAGAGGAGCGTGATGGCGGAGGAGGAGCGGTGATGGCGGAGAGGACTGTGATGGCGAGGAGGGAGCGAGTGAGCCGAGAGAGGGCGCCGGTGATGCGGAGGAGGAGCGGGTGATGGCGGAGGAGAGCGGATGGCGGAGGAGGATGCGGTGATGGCCGGAGAGGAGCGGTCATGCGAGGAGGAGCGGAAGTTGCGAGGTTCGCGGGCCGCGTGCGTGATCGGGGTCCGGGAGCGAGGTCGCGGGCACGTGAGAAGGGCGTTGCGCGCCCCCGCTTTCGCCCGTCATCCCCGCTGCTGACTCACCGCGCGCGAGAGCCCTGCGTGCTGCAGCTCCCGCGCCGCCGCCGGGCGTGGAGTCCGTGGTTTCAGACGATCATGCGGATTTTCCATTGCCTCTCAGTGCACCCCGTTTCCCAACAGATATGTTGCCTCCGAGCTCTATTGCAAGCGATGAAATCTAAATATCAGATATCGAATGAAATTTTCAACTCGATTGCAAATATCGCGCGTCCAAGAAAAATGTTTTAAAAACGTTGGAGATTTTAATTTGTATGAAAATATTATTAAACACAGAAGCAGATGACAGTTGATGAGACGATGTGTACAACCAGAAACTTAAGCAATTATTTCCCTTATGTCATTTGTATTTCCAAAACTATTTCTCTAGCGTATTATTTTATCCGTGGAATTTGTGGATTAAACATTACGTGAACCATCGTTACATTCCTTAGTTTCTTTGAAAAATACGTAAAAAAACCCCAAGAGGCAATGACTGCAAATGGCCAAGGGGAATAATTAATTCCACTAACGTATATAGTGTGAAAAAACAATATTCAAGTAAACAATTCTTTCTGATAAACATATTCGCATATTTACCAGGCTAGATATACGAAAACAACTGCACCGCATAATATAAACAAGTGTTCTCTTATAAAACACGAGGACGTTTCTACATCTGATTCACCAATATACTTCGTTTCAGCAAAACGGACTGGCTCGAATAATATCGCCTTCTACGCATTGCGGCCATTGTTCCGTAGGAAGCTGCGTCTAAGTCTACCGGGCGGGCGGGCGGCGGGGCGGGGCGGGGCGGCGCGGGCGGGCGGGGCGGGGAGGCCGGCGATGTCCTCCGCCCCTGGACTGGAACAGCGCGGCGCAATTAGAGAGCGCGGAGGGTGAGTCGCCCCCGCCGACGCACGCGTATTAGCCGCGACGCGTTCTAATGAGAGCGGGGTACGCCGCCGGGATTTGCTCCTGCGTTGTTAATGGGAGTGCGCCTGTCTTGTTGAAAGAGGCTGCAATGGATGTTGGAAAGAACAAAGTAGCGTTCCTTGAAACATTTAGTGCGCTTATTGCTTTTTCTCTCTCTCGGGGAGTTCTAATGCGCTCTTTGAGAGAGCTTCGCGCGTGTAGGTCGGTTCGTTTGAGTTGTCGTGTGTTGGATAAATGGACGAATCGTGCTTGTTGAGAAACAAGAAAACATCTCAACTCCTTTTGCAATTCTGGTGTTTTTTTTTCTGTGGAATTGATTTATTGATACACGAACAAAGTAGCCTTAAAATGTATCTATACACTAGCCTTTCTTGAAATTTGTATCGTTTCAGATTAACTTCGTTTCGTATTTAATCAGTGAATTATACTAGAAGTGGTTTTCGTATTTTCGTGTGCAAATGTAGTTATGCCAAAAAGTTCGGATGGGCCTAAAATACAATAATTTCATTTTCTTATAATTGAAATATATTTCACTTATAAATCAGTATTTGTTTTAGAAATACTTTTAATCCTAGATAAAATATTGACACTGTCATTGTGAATTTGGACTTCTTGCCTGTACATAATTTTAGTTCTCGATTATGGAAATCACATTTATTTGTAATTTAATCACGATCACGGTGTGAAGAAAATGATACAGTCTTGCCAGAGATTCAACAAGTTCGTAGGATTGTTCTTGGTTGCTCGAGTTAAGTAGCGTTGGAAGCAAGATTACCCAGTATTGGTGATCATTTCGTAAACTTCGAAAGGTCAGAAATTCGAAGAATATTACTCAATCGTCTCGTCACCTTATCAACCAATCAGTAACTCCAACCATGGCAACCAATGACTTCGTTCAAAAGTTCATATTTTGTAACACTAAAACCTGATGCCTCAAACATAGTTTTGAATAATTAATTTCGAAATCAGAAATAAGTTAATTTCTTCGATTTAATTAATTTTCGATAATTAAATTTCTTCGATTGGGAATCCAAATTATTTTCGTTTCCAGGGCATACGGACTGGGGTTTCTTCAATTTGGAAAAAAATCCTACGCATGGTTTAGGCGATAGTAGAGTTCATATACACCAGACGGATGGACAGACAATGTTTTGAAAAAAAAACAACACTTTTTTGGTATCTGGGGGCCTCAAATCCCGGTGACAGCGCTCTCGGCCTCTCTCCGCATTCACCACCGGCCTCTCGGCGCGCACAGGTTACCTCACCTCTGGCGAGCCGCGCGCACGTGAGATTGCACACACGCCAATCCGGTTATTGGGCGCTCATCAGGGAGCGGGTCAATGATTTCCGGCGCTGCGCTGGCCGGCGGGGCTGGGCGCGCCGCCTCCCGCCGCCTCCCGCCGCCTCCCGCCGCCTCCCGCCGCCTCCCCCGCTGCCTAGAATTTGCGCGCGTAATTTTCCGGCCCCAACGGGCGGCGGGCGGCCAGGCGGCGGGTGTTGCGGCGAGCGCCTGGCGGCGGCGCCGCGGGCGCAGGCGGGCACGGGCAGACGGCGTGGGCTGTGATGGACGAGGACCCGGCGGCCCGAGGCTCCTCGTTGGGAAAGCGATGGCCCGCTTATGACGATCTTGGTTTTGCTCTTGATTATTGCATTCGAAGTCATTCAATTCATGTCGGCCCTTAGGAATGACCCGGATCCAGTGGACAAATTCAGCAAGAAAATAAGTTGGAAGTGTGACAAGGTTCTGCGTGACTTCTGTTACAAATAGAACATTCTCGTGCTGCAATCGGTTGGCTAATAGCTGATGTAAAATATCACTACTGTTGGTGGAGAGAAGACTTAATAATGAGTTAACGAAACTTCACTTAAAATGCAACGAACTCGTGTTAGACAATCACGAACTAACTAAAATTTATCTGTTGGGAGAATTTACATCTCAATAATCGAACGAAATTACCAGGTAATCCATGAATTCTGTTTTTGGTGTAGGTTTAGAAGCACACTCATTACAATGAAAATATTTATAATATGCTCATGGTACAAAGACAATTCAGTAAATTTGATACTAGTGCATCCTCTGTGCTTGCTGAGGCCAAGACATCCTAGAATTATACGCCTGTGCGCAGCCACCGATGTGCCACGAACCTTTCTCTTGGAAACTTTACCACACTGATCTACAAATGACACATGGATATGAAATGAAAATAAATGGCACTTGATACAGACGTTTTGTGTGCGTACATGTAAGCATACAAACCAATAGTGTGATTCGAAAATTTAGTTGCCTTACTTTCTCGTGGATAGAATATGGTGTTATTGTTCAAGGAGGGAAGCAGTAAGGTTATCCGGTAGCTATAAAGGCTCTTTAAATCAATTTCCAATTATTTGGTAATATAATTCCGTTAATGACAGTGGTCGAATTAGTGGGACAAATTCTTCTAAAATAATGCAATAAAATAGTAAAATAACAATAATTTAAAACGTAGCCTTCACAATTCGCAATATAGCTCGCAGTAGAGGCAGTTCCAACCCGAATCGCACCCGACACCTCCCTCTTCCTGCGGTCGACTTTTCTCCTGTCGCAGCAGCGCGAGTTCCGCGCGCCGCCGGAACTGCGTGGAAGCCTCCTCCTCCTTCTTCTTCCTTCGGCGGCGGCGGCGTCGGCGGCGCCGGGGCCGGTGCGCCACGCACCAGTTCCCGCGAGGAAAGTGGGCGTCGCCGCCGCGGCGCGCGTGCGATGCGCCCGTCGATACCGCCCCGCCACTCCCCGCTACTCCCCTGCCACACCCTGCCACTCCCCCCACAACTCCCCGCCACTCCCCGACAACTCGACCACCACTCCCCGACCACTCGCCCACCTCTCACCGACACTCCCCGACCACTCGCCACCACTCTCTACCACTCCCCGCCACCCCCACCACTCCTCGCTACTCTCCTGCCACATCCCGCCTCTCTCCCACAACACCCCCAACACTTCCCGTCACTCCCCTACAACTCCCCGCCACTCCCCGCCACTCCCCGCCACTCCCAGCCACTCCCCGAACACTCGCTCACCACTCACCGACCACTCCCTGCCACGCCCTACCAACCTCTACCACTCCCCGACATACCCACCATTCCCGCTCCTCTGCCACCACTCCACCTTCAAGTATAAGTGTGGCAAATCGTGTTTTGGAATACAATCATTGTTTTAATGAACATGCGTCTCGTCATTATCATCAGTCGATCTACTTTTTTAAGCGTTATGACCTCATCTATTCACTTGTCATATAAATCCATAACATGCGTAATATGAATCACAAAATCAATTGCTGTAAAAAGAACTCGTTCAGTACGAATTTTTGATATGATGCACTGTTATGTTTTAGTGTACATACAAGGATGCCAGTATTATGCTTTTGATGATGTCGAGGACTTTCATTATGATAATGACGATATATTAGAACTGTTGAGCAGTCAGAAATGTACTTTGTGGGGAAGATAAATAAGAACGTGTTGACCCACGCCATTAATACATTTGTTTTGCTTTTAGAATCCTGAACCTTGAAAGTGTTAATTTTACTTCTGTCACGGCTTTTACGATTTTTATTCAAATAATACGTTTCAAGTTGCGAAGGTTACAGCAAGCAAGGGAATTCATAAGAGTATTAGACACTAGATTGGGAGTTGAGATAAAACCTCTACGTAGAGAAGAATTTTAATGATCGTTACACGTTTATAGTTTCCTAGTTCTCACCGGGCGAATGATGTAGAAGTAAGAATTAAATGGGTCACACTCACTCTTGACCTCTCTTTCTCCATCCTTTCTCTTCAAGCCAACCTGTGGCGTAGAGACACAGCCTCGTAACCATTCGGCGTACACACACCCAGTCCAAAATTATATTTGAAGCCCGTCATCTTCATCTTCCCGAATTCTAACATAAAGGAAATCCAGTAACACAATCTACGTTCAATGTGACGATGACTCACATTTTGTACTAAACCCCAACATTAGTCCCCCCATTTATCCTGTTTCGAACAGCTTTTGGTTACATTCACACCGGTGCTCGCCTTGAAAGGAGAATTGCTGCGTTTCAAAGCGAAAGGTAAATATCGTAATATTTTATATCCTCGTGAACAGGTGTGTCATGATTCACAATGGCCTACTTGCTGGAAATACTGTAATTTACAAGCTATTTATTTTGTGAATAAGGCTGTCTTTTATAGGTATTCTCAAGCTTCTAGAAAAGGGAAACGATATGAAGAGCGTGTCTCAGTTAAAAGATATTCGTTTATATTCATAACTTTCTGCATGGAGTTTGTAATAGGTTAACTTTTACATTTTCTTTCATAGCTCTTCAAACATATTACGAACGAACGAACATATGAACGACGCATTGTGATCATCTGCTTGATACTTAATATTAGGTAAATCAAAAAAATGCTCTGAATCAAATCATTATTAACACGACTGTACTGGGTGCCACACCGCCTAAGGTATTCCCATAAAATTCGTGAATCCAGGTCAGACGCAATTCAGACGCAATTTTCACTAAAAAATTGTCATCTCTTGTTCGCCGCATATTTTAACTATTTTTGATGGTAATTATCTAAATAAAACTCGTACAAGTTCAGACGCGTCTTTTTATTTGCAAGTATCCCCATTGCGCAATGCTTGGGTGACTCACATGATAATGTTGGTGCTCTAGATAATAGGTTGCAGTTCTATATTAGCTACTTCTATTGTAAGTAATTTTTAAAAAACTCTAACACCCTAATTGAAATGCAATGAGTGACTGATTTATGGGTTATCCTCATAATAAAAAAAATTAAAAAATCCTTCGTACGCCTTCCTTCGGAGGGGAAGTAAAGCCGGCTGTCCCATGTTCGTAGATTTACTTGCATGTAAAAGATCCTCAAGCCTAAATGACGCCTCTGAGCTAAATTCAAATCGCCTGTTTCTCGCCCAAGAAATACCTCCTTTCTGTCCTAGTTGGTGAAAGGAGCGTAGCGAAATTTGCGTGGTCAGACGGAAGAGCGGGCCTGATGGCCCGAGTCTCGCCACGTAAAATAAGGCAAATTCAATTCAATTCAATTCAATAATTTCATTAAAAATAATATTGGGGCCTTTTTAATAACTAAAAAAAAGCGATAAAGTGTTGAATGTTCTGTTAATGCTTCTGCGGTGTCATTTGGTAGACACTTGCTTTAAGATGGTACTGAAGAAACATAATCTTGTTGCGTAAAAACACATAACTATCTCCGGTGAAAACTTAAAAATTGCTTCCATAGGACATTAACTAGAACACGCGAAACCGGTAGAGGAAGATTTAAGCGTGTTTTTTTTCGGTTTCTCGCGAGGCCGGTGCCGAAAAGGAGGATACGTTTGCCTACAGAAACTTAAATTCCCCGAGCGATACTTCACTGTCACTTAAACCTCGCGGTTGCGTCCTGCGCGGGGACTTTTTGTGCCCCGCGCGCCTGCCCCGCAGCAAATAAACGCTACCTCCGCCGTCGCCGCTTCTACTATTGAATTACTCGTAAATCCCTTCCTAACTGCGGCAAGGAAAAAAATGTACGGTATTTTTGTTGTTGCACATGTTCATGTAACTATTCGTGTACATTGTTCTCGTCGTATTCTTATGGACGTTTTCCAAACGGATGAGGATACGTTCGTAATAATGTTCTTCTGCCAGGCTGTTCTCATTAATTCGTAGCGTGACCCGGCTCGACTCCAGCGCCGGTAGTGTAAAACGGTTTCCATTCCATTGCGAGATATGCAGCCCGTGCGAAATTTACTCTCGCTCTCTCCTCTTGTTCGGTCTGTCTCTCTCTCTCCCTCTCTCTCTCCCTCTCTCCCTCTCTCTCTTCCTCTCCCTCTGTGCACTGTATTTCGTTTGCCGTTCCGAAACCTACACAGCTGGGTCGCCGAAACATCTGTCAGAACAGCCCCCGGGGTCCCTGGCAGAAAGAGACATTTAAATTTAAAACAAGCGCAACCTGTTGAGAGGTGTCTTTTGTTTTCTTTGTCTCTGTTGCACATGCCTCCATTTGTATAGTCAACGAGTCGCTTTTATTTTTGTTTCCGCCCGCAGCGCGAGTCGCGCGGGGTGCCTTCCGCTGGCTCCGTTCCTCCACCCCTTCTAACCGCCTTCCATCGCCTCACCCTCTCTTCCGCGCCGCCGCCGCCGTCCACCACCGCATCCACCGCCGCCTCGCCGCCTCCTCCATTCGCATCCACGCCTCCACGCTGCCTCGCTGCCTCCGCCGCCGCCGCCTCAACCGTATCCACTTACCATCAACGCCTCCTCCGTCGCCGCCGCCCTCACCGATTCCGCCGCCTCCACCGGCCGCCGCCGCCTCACACGCCGCCGCCGCCTCCTCCGCCTCCAGCACCTCCTCCCCTCCACGCGCCTCCTCTGCCTCCACCGCCGCCGCCTCCACTGCCTCCTCCTCCACTGCCTCCTTCTCCTCCTCCACCGCCTTCTCCTCCACCGCCGCATCCATGGCATCCACTGCCTCCACCGCCTCCTCTGCCTCCTCCACCGCCGCCGCCTCCATGCCTCCTCCTCCTCCGCCACCGCCGCCGCATCCATGGCTTCCACTGCCTCCACCGCCTCCACCGCCGCCGCCGCAGTCGAGCGAGGTTGCTCGAACGAGTCTCCGACATATGGCTCTGCCTAATTGACGTCATTCCGTGGCCGACCGCGCGCGCTTTAATTGTCGTCTTTCCGCGGCGAGCGTTTTCTTATCGTGCTCGCGTGGGGCTTGCAAGCTAGGTTTGCATGTGTGCGGATCTATCTCAAGATATGTGCAAGGTCGTCTGTGCTCTCGTTCGTCGCACAGATGCAAGGAAGTTATTGTAAGAATAGGACGCGTATAGTATTGATTATAACATCATTGAAAAGCATTTTTGTAGCAATTTGTTTCGAGAAAAATGTTTTAAGTGTAGAATGAGGACCTAGAAATGACCGAGCAACTTTTGTCAGGTGATACGTTGAATAGATGTGTTTTCTTCAATTTCTCTGCTTTTCAGAGAGCAGGGCTATATGATTACAGCAATGATTACAACAAAAATGAAAGTTTTCAATTTAGACTGCCAACTTCAGAAAGGTTTTCTTCAGCCTAGGCACTCAACTGGCAATGAAAAAAATCTAATTTCAATCATTCTGCTTTTGGACAAACGAACTATGTAATATCGTTATCATATTATTGCTTTCTTGATTATATTTTAATGGATATTGAAGTATGGAGGTAAGAACGAAGCACTATAAATTTTAAACGTTTGCGTCCACCTTGAAGCTTCACCCACCGCCACGACCTCGTCTTTGCGCACGTGCAGATTCGCGCAGACCTGTTGAGCAGATTTCCATTGGAAGGTTCGCGTCGTTTGCATGCGTAATTGCCTTCCATCTTCCGAGCAATCGCGCGCTTTAATTGTCGTTTGCTCACGCGGCGCGCACGCCCTTATCGGCGCACGGCGGACACGCCCGTGCGAGAGCACTCAGTCTGCGTGCACGGGCCTCCCCTCCTCCCACGCCACGCCCCTCGGCACTGCCCTCCTCCCCACTTTACATTCCCCGCTCTTCTATCCTTCCCGCCCCACCTTAACCCTGACTTCCTCGCCCCTCCACACTGCCCTCCCCGCCCTCCACACTGCCCTCCCCGCCCCTTCACGCTACCCTCTCCGCTCTTCTATCCTGCCATCCCCGTCCCTCTACTTTGCACTCCCCGCCCCTCCACCATGCTCACCCAGCCCCAGCTCTGCCTTACCGCCCCTGTCATGCCTTCCCCGCCTTTCCACCCTCACTACTAATACTCCACCCCGCCCGTCCACACCCACCTTCCCTTCACTCCCATCGCTCCGCCTCGCCCAGCCCCGGCCATCCCGACCCACTCTTCCTCCCTACCCTGTCCTGCCTCGCACCACTACCCTACGTTTCCCCGCCCATCCAACCTCCTCTTGTCGGTGCTTCCGTGCCCCTCCCCTACAGCCTGCCCTCCCTTCCCCATTCCACTAGCATGTCCGCCCCTGCTCCGTCCCTCCTCCCTGCCCCGCCCGTCCACTCCATTCCGCTCTCGCTCTGCCCCGCCCGTCCACTCCATTCCGCTCTCGCTCTGCCCCGCCACTCTCCTCCCCGCCCGCCTCGCCCACGCGGCGCGGCAACTGGGCGGGGAGTGCGTGTTTTGTGAGGCCGCCGCCTCGTTGACAGATAGACTCGCTCGCTTCATTTGGAGTTCGCTGCCTCCTTCTTAATGGGTGGGATGGAACTCTGCAGGAGGAATAAGTAATGCTTAAAATGTGTTCGTATATCTTGTGGTGCCAAGATAACACATTTTTTGAGCGTCACTTGGAAATGTACTAAATCTATGATCTTTTTTTTTAAAGCAACTTCTATTTGCATTTGTGGCATTAGAAAAGTCTTGTACAGCATTATATTATTGCATCTTTCTTTGATTGCTGGCAGGTTTTGTTTAATAAACAACATAAAAACAGTAGCGAGTCAAATATAAAGTAAAAGGTATAATACTCCTATTTTGGGGACACGAGATTTGTAAAAGTGCCGCATTGTACTTGCACAAAGGTACAATATTCTTACATGTCTCGAGCTGAAGCGTCGTTTTCATTAAGTGAAGCTGAAATGCATTGTGAAAGGACTTGGTATCAAAGAGTTCACGACGTGTCACTGTCGATATAGACGTATTTGGAACAATGTTCGACGCAAGCGAGAGTGCTATCTGAGCATAATCGATTCGGTCACGATATCGTTGTCATTTAAATGCGCATATCGATAAGCATCTGCGCCGCGGGGGGCGTTCAGTGAGCAAGAAGCGAGCGGTGGAAAGGGGGCGTGGCGCTGGGTAAGAGCAGTTTGCGAGGCGGCCCCTCCCCTCCCCCTCCCCATCCCTCCCTGGTCTCAGCGCCTTTTCACTACGGATCGTGGCGTCTCGCCCATATCTAAAAGCGATCTTACGCTCCTGTTGAGTCTCACCTCTCCCGCTGTTCCCGCTCCTCTCGAATGCCCAACTTGCACGTAGTAACTGTTCGTTTTCCATCAGGTTCCGTCAAGATGCCAGAAGTTTGGAACACATTTAAGAATCTTTAGGGATCCTTTTCCTCTTTTTTCTTCACAATACTACAATCCTCTCCGACAGTCGGATGAACTGTAGTGAGAAAGTGCTCGATTTACTAATATTTGCATTCCTTTTGTCACTTATTCATTTTTGCCCCTGCCATAAGCTACTAACTCATTCAATGTATTACAATTCCATTACTATTGTTCTTCGATTTTTTGTTAAATTTCCTCCCCATTCCTATTCATCAATCTTTTTATTATTTGCAAAATACTCATTGACGTGCCATTATTTGGTACTACTCCTCGTATATTTCTATCTCACCCTTTTTTTCATTTCTACGTATCTTTATTATTTACCTTTTCCCTCAACTGTCTTTCCTCAACTTGCTCCCTTCCCTATGAGTAATGACCATTATTATAACCGAAATTTGACTGACACTCACAATCTGTTAAAATAATGGTCGAAATTTATTACTCATAGTATGACTTAACAGACGCCAACATTATATTGTTGCTCCCTTCCCATCGTGTTCCATTGCTGCACCTTGAAATTGTCCTCCACCCTTCCGTCCGCCAGTTCCTCTCACCACGTCACTTCCCACTGCTCCCCCGTCTGTTCCTCATCTCTCTCCCCCTCACCCCCTCAATACGTTTCTGCCCCTCTCAGATCCGCTCTTTCCTCTCTGTTCCACTCAACCGTTCTCCAATCCTTGCCTGATTACTTCTGCTCTGCCACTTTTCCACCACCTTTCTCTTCTGCCTCTCTTCATACTTCAAACGCACACCTCAATCCACTTCCTTCTCTTCATTCTCCTCACCCACGTCCGTGGATCCCCTTCTCGCTTCCGCCCCGGCCAAGACTTCATTCTACTCAGCCGATTCCGTTCATTCCCCGCCCCGCCCCTTACTTCCGTTCTGCTTAATCTCTCTCCTCACTCCTCACCGCAGGCCTCTGACCCCTCTTCCCTCAATTCCCGTCAGTCCTTCTCCTCTCCTCTGCTCGTCCGCCGCCCCCAAGCATTCCCCTTATCTCCTCCACCCCAGTCCAAGCCTCGTCTGATCTCCCCCGCCCCACCACCATTCACGCCCATGCCTGTTCGTTCTCGTTAACCTCGCTTCCCATCCCTTCTCGGTTCCGATCGGTCTCGCCCCACCCCACTCTGACATGCCCCGCTCCGCCCCGCCCCGCTCCGCCTTTTTCTCTCCATTTATTTTAATCCTCCTCCACCTCTTCCCCGCACACCTTCGTTCCGCCCTACTCCAGTCTAGCCAGCCCGTCTCCCCGCCCTTCCTCCCGCCCCCGCTGTGTCTGCGAGCCTGCGTGCGGAGGGCGCGGTAGGAGGGGGGCGGCGGGGGCTGACGCGCTGCAGATGCAACCCGCCTCGCCGCGCGAGTGGGAAGAGAAGTTGCGCGAGGGGAGGAAAGCTCGCGCATTAGTCATCTGTTTGAACTTCGTTTCTCCTGGCAACAGCACCTGCTGGGATTATTCACCCCCTCTCTGTCTGCGTCATGCGTCTGCCTTCAAGTGTTTTCCAGTAGAGCTGTTAGATAGCAGGCGGTAGAACTGAATCCTTCTGGAAATGAAAAATGGAAGTAAGAGAAAATCTAACTTTTCTTTCCAAAACTTAGATTTTTGAATTGTTACTAAATACCGTAAAGGAAATACGGGCTCTTAGCATTTTTTTTCTTATTAAATGTGTGTAATACGATCATTACTTTCTATAAAGAACCATAATTTGTTATTCAAATTTAACAAAATCGTTTTATTTCTGTCAAGGACTGGTCAAATTGCACTATTTGAAACGAAGGCTATTGTTCAGTTACGGTATAATAAATGGTGCTTTATGAGGTAATGGCTAGTTGAGTATTATAAGATGAGAGAGCTACAAGTGCACGCGCTCCACTGATAAAATCTGCGCATCTAACCCTGGCTTATTCGCCGTCATCGATTACAATCGCGAACTTGTTTTACCGCGCACCCCACCCACATGCATACTGCACTCGGCGGGAGTACACAGAGCGTAAGAATGCTGCTGTGTGGTTCGTGGAAGCGTGACGATGAACGATATTCACTACCGATGATTGTTGTTATGTCGGTTACATTCACGTGACGTTCTTAAAATAGCTCCAGACTCGTTGTTTGAAACCATTCATCGTACAATTAATAAGATGTGATCGTAATGGAAGTCAAAAATCTCACTTGAAATTAATTTAGTCAAGAAAAATTAATATTTTTATTTATAAACGGGAATCGCAAATTACTGTATTATTAGTGTTATCGCATTTTCACGGTAAATAAAAATAATGTTCATTAACTTGATAAAAAAATGTCTTATACATTTCCTAAAAAATAGGATAACCTGTTTGTGTAAAAGCACATCCACAAAAGTTTTATTTTTTTACTCCTGCAGTTATGTGATTTATGGGTAACAATTCCAGCGTAAATTGTCATATTGCTTTTATTTAAGACTAATAATGCAACACCGGTCTATGTATTTGGTGAATTCTGTAATAATGAGGCCTTTGTAACAGAAAGTGTGTCCTGTGATTTCATTATACGCATCATCCTCCAACGAATATAGTCTCGTGATCTAAAATATAACTATGATTTCCTTGACAATTATTAAACAAAGGATGGTTCACGTGGTTAAATGGATTTTCGGGTGGTGCGTATTGCCTTCCACGCCACAATTTCTAGCTCAAATTACCGATGTTTAACGAGAAAGCGTAACTCTTGAGCAATTCCTCAGGCATTAACCGTCTGCTCTCTAATATATAAGAGTGTAAACTGCAACACTGTGTGACAGATCTTCGTGAAATTGGCCCATGTAGGGTATTTTTAACCCAGAAGGATATTCTGTTAATTTTGTTGTAACTCCAATAGATGGCGATAAAGAACAAAATTGCGCTTAATATTAATTCAATATCCATTCAAACAGCGCTCCACCTGGGCTTCATGGTTGTTGAGCGTTGCTGTGTGACTGAGGGCGAGTGCTTCCGAGCACGTCAACTACCAAGGTCATTAGTCCTGAAAGTGTAGTACATGTTTTTGCTCGGGAGGTGGCGGTGATCTTTCCCCCGCTGAATGGGGAGATCCGGTGCCGACCTAACGTGCCGACCTAACGACCTAAGGCTAGAGGGATATTCCTCAACCAGGTATCTCCCACCAGCATGGCACCGCCCAGCCAGGACACGTTCTTAGCTCCTGACGGGTCTCCCGGCATGTGTGGTAGTGTAGTACGTGTTAGTGTAAGTGTGTGGGTAAGGGGAGAGCGGGAAGAACAAGGAAGTGGTAGCAAATATCTCGCGCGATCCGTGGTCCGTTTGCTCCGTAGTGCTCCGGCATTCACCTGGTGTTAATTGAAAAAAAACACGGAAACTACCGATCGGAGCAGCCGGCAGCTAGAATTCTCCTGCAGACAGCAGCTAAAGACTGAATTCGACCAGCTAACATAGCAAAATTCGGTGACCATAGATTCGTGTTCTTGTAGAATCCACTGGGTAAACGTGCGAATAACATCTCTTCGGTAATGACGGCAGGAGAGTGTTAAATAAGATGTTAATTTGCTTTTGAGCCTACCTAGGAAAAAATATCCCGCTACGATACTAACCGCAGGGTGAGAGGGTCTGGGGAAAGACATTCCAATTATACATATATTACTTACAATGCATATATTACTAAAATATCTTTTCGCCAATCGAATTTTTTCTCTGGGCAGAACAAACCACCTGTAGAGCAAAGTACCCTTGTGGCCCACTGCGTGCCGCCTGCGGTCTTCCAGCGGTCGCGCCGTCGCCTCCGATTTAGCGCACTCTCGCGCCGGCGCGCGTGCTTTTGCCTCCCCGCGGCCCACCGCGGGGGCTCACAGCGGGGAAGGACGGCGGGGCGAGGGCGGCAGGGACAGCCGGACGGCGATGGAGGGTAGCTGTGGGGGGTGGCGACAGCGTTGGCCGGGGCGCGCGGGCAGAGGGGTGGCGGGCGCGGGCGGCGGGCGGCGGCGGCGGGCGGCGGGCGGCGAGCGGCGGGCCGGCGGGCGGCGGGGCGGCGGCGGCGGGGGCGGCGGGGGCGGCGGGCGGCGAGCGGGCGGTGCGACGGGCAGGGGTGGCGACGGGCGGCGGGCAGGGCCGACGGGCGGGCGGAGGCGTGGCGTTGGGAGGGGGGCGGGTGGCGCGGGGCAGCAGAGAAGGCAGTTACTAGAAGCGCGGGCGGACTGGAAGAAGGTGCATGTGAGCACATATTGTACCGCATCACTTCTTTCTCCGAAGTTCTTGGGCTTACGGTCGTTTGCACTACGGGCTTCGTATGCCTGAGGCGAGAAGATAATTGAATCCACTCTCTCTATTTTGGTGCTGATGCATAGATAGCGGCCAACATAGATTTGGACCGGGAGGCTGTAGAATTTGAGTCTCGATGGAGGTTTACTTTTGGCACTAGATACATAACTTGAGTGAAATTTAACCATTGTGTGGGGAATTGCAGCAGCCAACTTCTCTGATTGTTAGTTTTCCGTGGTTTCTCCGATAAATAACACGCAGATAACGGTGTAGTACCCGAACAAGCATTAAGCGCGGCCTTTCCATTACCTTCAATGTCATCTTCTCTCCCCTTATTCACACGCATGTACACGCACTACAATTCCACACATACCGGGAACTTAGAGCTTGTCTTCACGGGGGCATTCCACGAGGAAGAGCGTTGCAAACAGATGTATAGGTCGGTGTCAGACTTCACGATCCAGTGATCGAGGAATACCGTGATGTTACGTACACTACACTTACGGGAGTAAGAGCTGCTGCGCTGGGAATTGTCGCGCTGGGGAACAATATTGACTCTCTCCTTCCCACTTCCGATGAAAGGTTGGAGCGTAAAGAAGATTACGCGTTTGAAACAGCCGTTTTTATTCCGTTAATATTCTTTTAATGCTAAGAATTTCCCACGAAGAATACACACGAAGAATAAGGTATAATTTTATTCTTGCGATAAACGCTAACACGATTATACCGCAAATGTATCCTTTCCGTGATCACTCCCTAGTGTGTTCATCTCACTTGGTAGTGTTCCTTTAAATGGTGTAAAATGTTACTATTGTAAATTTATTACTACACACTACGCAATGTTTCGTACGAAGTTTTACTTGATTCATAGATTGAATGTCTTAGTGAACTCCAATGAGTTACATATAAATGAATGCTATTGAATACATTCTCCATGTAGTTTTTTATTTAATACCAATATGTACTTAAATCCCCAACTTATGTCTTACTTTTGCAATGAAAATAATTTCAAATATAAAATTGTCACCTGGGTTTGGTATTCATGTATGAAAAGAGAGACATATCAAAACCACAGTAAGTTTTTATGACATGTGATTAAGGAAATCTTCTCTATATCATTTGTGGTACTACAGAATATCGGGAAACGTCCTTCCAGTGTCGTTTCAAAATAATTTTTTAATCCGTTACTGAAGTTATGTAATTGTATCCGTACATCATTTAATTCGTTTATTGAATATTACCTGAAATATTTTAATGAGTATGAAACGGTGACGACGCATCCTCATACTCTCAATTCTTCCTATGAGTGTTCCCCAACGCGTCCCGCGTCCCGTAATTGGCCATTGTTCGTTGCCGGACTTTTTACTTGCGGGGTGGGCGCGGCGGCGGCGACGGTGGTCGCCTTGACCTCGCCGGCGCCGCCGTTCACCGGCGAGTGGCCGAAGCGGGGCACCCGCCGAGTGCGCCTTTCCCGGGTCAGCTTCCTTGTCCGGCCCAGAAAGGCGGAGCCAATCCTTTTCTCACTGTCCATGCCTCGCCGTTCTGTTGTTATTAGAACGTCCGTGGTTCTTGCGCTTGTGAGTCACTTCTCAAGATTAACTTCTGTTGAGTAACGCACTGGCGCGGAGTACGATCGTGTTACATTTAATCGTCTTTTTTTATGTTGGGGCCGTTTGAATGTATCTCTCATTCATTAGTACTTTCGGGGGATGAAAACTAAGAGAAAACGAATATATCAGATTTTTTATAATTTAGAAATATTTTGAATTACATTTTAATCTGTAAATTAATCTATTAACATAATAATTTCTTTCTCTTGGCATCTTATTTCACTTATTTCACAAAGTATACTTGTGATGGTATCTGTTAATTTCCAACTAATTGGCGTCAAATCGTTTGATAGAAGCTGAATGGTAAAACACAATGGGAGATTTGATAGCGTGTAATAGCCATTGGATCTCATAAATCATTGTATTTTCCTGCAGAAGTCACGTAGTACTCAATACGTTTTTCACTGCAATAAGATCGATTTTATGGACTATTTTCTTTTTTATTGACATGTTTGTCTTACAAATGTATTGCGGTAATGAGCGTATAGATTAAGATATTTCAAGAGTGATTAGATGATTTAGTAATTGATTATGAGTGATTTCGTGAGGCTTACTCTGATTTTATTTATTCTTCTGTGAATTCTGAATTGAGAATGGAGCTGGGTCCTTTATGCTGAGCTTTTAGTTTATGTAAATATCGTGTGTTCGAAGTTGAATCAATAATGGCGTGTCAGTTTAAATCATTCGTAATCATTGAAGGTATGTATCAAAGAGTTTATGACGATTATTTCTATCGACGTATTTCGGGTGACGTATTTCATATTTGATAAATACTTGCTTTCTTAACCTATATAAAAAACCTAACCGTTCAAGTGAGAGCGTAGGCTTCCGCAACTGGAGTCCGTATTTACTAGGCTGTCCAGGTGACGCAGCGTCCATGGCGAAGGTGCCGACGTTTCGGTCGCCATTCTGCGACCTTCCTCCCTGAGGAAGCCCTGAAGCATTACGCTCTGAGTTGGCTTCCGCAACAGGAGTCAGTAGATACGTGGCTGTCCATGATCATTATCGCCACGGGTGCCAATTCCGCATTTCTGCGTCCTTCCTCAGGGCGAAATGCGAAGGTCGACGCAGACTGGCTGCCAAAACGTTGGCTTCTGTACCTAGAACGCGGCGTCTCCTGAACAGCCATGAATTTTTTACTAATTTCTGGAAACGTTGCATCGCTTCCGGTAAATTTCTCCTACTCTCCCCTTGGATACGAAGTAATGCGTAGGCCTCTTGGACGGACACCCGAGTACTTGTTCCACCGTTGCCTTGGGAGGGGCACTGCGCCCGGGTTAGCCGTGTGGCAACGAACCCAAGCCGCAAGCTCCCGTTGTCGTGGCACGCGCCGCTTGTCCCTTCCCACCGCCCGCCCCAACACGCCCCCGCCCCGCCTCACCACGCCCCCCCGCCCCGCTTCCGCCATCCCCACCCTGCCCCTCCCCGCCCTCGCCGTCCGCCCTCCCGCCGCCACTTCCCTACGTCGCCCAGTCTCCGTCCCCACCCTCGCCCGCCCCGCCCGCCCCGCCCCGCCCCGCCCCGTCCCTGCCGCGCAGCAACATGTCGTTACGTCCAACACACGGCGCTGCGGCGGCGCTTCGCTCGCTTGTTCCCGGAAGCGTTTCTGCTCGATTATATGCGTGTACGTGATATTTATGACTGCTTCCTGGCTGTTAGCCGTTGTGGACACGTAAAATTGTTGTGGGGCGTTTTCTTTCCAAGTGCATTCAATGGAACGTACATTGACAATTTTTTGCCTGAGATACTGAAATGAACAAAGCGTACAGATCTGGCGTGATTAGGAAGCAAAATGGTAAAGTAGGTTTACTGTTGACAATACGTCGTTATCACGGACTGTTCATTTAACGTGTGAAAAGTGCAATTATAAAAGCTGGAAAATTGTTTCATCCAGACTTTGAATAGTGTACTTTGGGAATTTGCTTGAGAGTAGGCTATTTGTTGGTATTTTAATAGATATTTCTATGTGTCAAGCAACTTGAAGTGAAAATTGCTTCCTCGGGTTTAAGTCTCTCAATAATAATTTATTGCCTGGGTTGTAATTTCAAAGACCAGTATTTGTATGTTATAATAATATATGTACCAGGTAATCACAAAATTGTGAAGTCTCACACTTTAAGTGAGTTACTTTTTAAATATGAAACAAAGGACATTTGTTTGACCCAGTTTTCATGATATTAATTTAGACTCATTCTTACTTAAATGGCCAAATCCATGTTACAATTTCATTATGAATGAATGGATAATTTCTCTCCACTCTCTTCACTACTTTACCGCTGGCCTGCGTTTTCTGTGCATTTAAGTTAACCGCTGTGATGAAGTTTGCTGCCAATGCGTGATAGGCCACGAATACCGTTCGGGGCAGCGTCTGCCCATTAACGTAATGCAGACGGACCAAGAATTCTGGCCTCATCCACGCACACCATCCTTGCGCAAGTCTTCGCTTAAAACTGAGGCGAATCCATCTCGGCGTACGTGCGGCGATGATGTAAGACGGTGTTCGTATTGGGCCTCGCTGTCGTCTCCGGAGTGAATGCAAAAGGATAGACACGAATGGACGGTTTCTCAAGCTTGTGCTTAAATATTCTGAATGGTTGTGTGGAATGTGGTGACGCAAGGAAAATTTGAAAGCGATAAATATTTAAGTGTACAAAATGGTGAAGGCTTATTTTACTATTTACTACTTTAGTACTTCGTGTTCGGCCGTCTGAATGTAAGGAACCGAAGGTATGCTTGCAAAGAAGGAAGTATTACGTGTATTTTGTGAAAATGAGTAAAAGAATAAGGAAACAAATGTGAGTTCAATCAAAGTACAGTCGTATTTCAGTTAAAAGAAAATTATCACCTTTGAATCCATTTATTGTAATTTCATGATTGGAAGGAATTGTGAAGAGGTGAGTTCAAAATATCACTATGAATGAACGAAGATTGTACGGCGAATGCATTTAAAGAATTATTTAAGTAAGTATTTAAGCAAGGAAGTATTCGTGATTTTCCAGAAAGAAAAATAATGGTATATATGATTAAAGGATAACATCATAGTTATTCGAATGTACTCATCATTTCGTCACGCATCTACGGGCATTTAATTTTCACGGTGATCTTAAAACGCTAAAAAAGTAGTGTTTAATAAAATCACTTGTTAAACACATCGAATAATAATACGAAGTTCAGTGGAACCTATTTTAATGTTAGCGACATTTGATTCATTTAGTGTCCTACCTTATAAGTAATTACTATTTAAGGTAAAAAAATAATTAAAATGTTTATGAAACATCAGACTACTGTATCGTGACGTAAAATTACGATATTCTTGAATTCTAAAATCTTTTTCCATTTTTACTATTTTTTTTACCCACCGGTCTTATCATCGGGCCTCGGGCGATCGCGCTCTTTGGCCATGGCTAGCGCCGTCTCCGGCTCCAAAATTACCTGCGCGTCCTCCAGTCATGCATCAGCGTAGGCCGCGCGTTCCGCTTGCCTAAACGCGCTCGCGACGCCCCAGCGCCGGCGGGGAATCCGCGGGCAGCGCCGAACCGGTCTTCGGCTCCGGATAATTCTTTTGTAGTATTGATCTTTTGCGGGCGAGGCTGACATAAAGCACTCGCCTCTTTTCATCGCGAACGAACATGCTCCTCGTTCGTTCTGAAGAAAGACAATGGATATTGTTCGCGCATAACCTCTTTCCGATTGCGACCGTTGTAAATATCATCTTCGCACCGCGGACGCTGATCTGAGATATAAAATTCAAAAGAGGTTTATTGCGAACGCTGGATAGGAAATACAAGAGGACTGGCGGTAATGTCATTGAATAGGCGGTTTTTTATCCGTGAATATCAATTTGTAAGTCTTAGGACTTTGTACTGAGCATCTAACTGTAACGAGGCCGTTACATTTAGTAAAACTGTAGAAGTTGAAAAAACAAAAAAGAAGTTTCAGATTGAAACAGAGAAAAAATTTGTTTCATTTAATCACCTCCTCAACTAGTAGTATAATATGCAAGTGTAATATGCAATTTGTCCTTTTTATCATATATGACTTACTTGTACGTATTGGCTTAGTGTGACTTCAAAACACCGTTTACAAATTTTTAAAAGTACGTATTTTCCAATCTAATTATTTGGATTGTTTAAATTGGAGTAGAAGATTACGAAAACATTGCCACTCCCCCACCTCACCCCGAAGGCAATGACGAGTCGAATGCTTGCTTTTCCCTTACCCAAACGGTGTTTTGGAAGGTAATTAGTATAATATCGTTCCAGGCATTACCCTCTCTACGATTTCACCTGTCCCTGAACTCTAACTTTTATGGTTCCGTGTGTCTCTAAGTACTATCAGACTCTTTTAAATATAAATATAATAATAGTAATGAGTTGAACCTGTAATAGTAATGAGTAGTAATGAGTCCGTGGCACAGACGGTTACGGTAGCCGTCGTCTGCGCCGAGGACGCACTCGTCATCATCCTATCATCTTATAATTCACACTTCATGGCGTAACAATCGTCGTACCGATACAGATGAAAATCTGATCCTGGAAAAATTACACACATTAATCGAGTAGCGTGGTCAGTAATGGCCTATACGCCAATAATTATATTAATATTAATAATGATAGTAATTATGATAATAATGATAATTATTAAGAATAACACGAAGAAAAAGTCCATTTCTCCACCAGCACTCGGCCATGGATCAAATGCCACTTCGCTTGACACCAACAGTGGACCGGAAGTGGTGTGTAACCGTATGCGACGGCGGACACACGCAGATCACCGACTTCTTTAAGAGGGATTTATAATTTTGAAAGGAAAATGCAGAGGGAAACTATTATTATGATGAACACGATAGTTACATACAATGTCGGGTGGAGAAGGCGAACTGAACGCGAAATTCGAAATGTTTAATGGACCGGAAGAGAAATTACGGAGAAAACAGAAACAAAAGCAACGGATACGATAACATCTTCACAAAGCGCGGAGCGGCGAAACAGCCTGTTCCGGGGCGAGATGCATGGTTTTAGCAGGCGCTGTCTAATTCGGCAACATTATGTTCGGGCCTAAAACGCGCTCTGCCGCGCCGCGCCTCGTTAACGAATGGCTTCCTGGCGCGGGGCGTGGTAAGTGGGGCGAGGCGGGGCGGTGAGGAACCCGGCAGGGCGGAGTGGTCGGAGCGGGGAGGGGCGGGATGGGGTAAGGTGGACGGTGAGTGGCGCGGCGGAGAGAACAGGGCGGATCTGAAGAAGGCGTGGCGGAGCGGGAGGGGCGGGATTGCACCGCGAGGGACGGGGGGGGGGCAAAGAGGGTGGGACAGAGTTGGGAGATGCGTAACGAGGCAGGATGGAATGGGGTAAACTGGGAGGGGCGAGGAGGAATGGCACGGGGCAGAGCGGACGGGAAAAAGCCAGGAGGAGTAGGATGGAGTGGGATGGACGAGGAGGGACGCGCCGGAGAGAACGTGAAGGAGCCTAAGGGGCGAGCTTGGAAGAATTGATCAGAAAGTCAAACGTTAAATTTAACATTATATTTTTCTTATTTAGTTATTTATGGAAACAGTAATTGCTGAGAACGTAGGCTTCCGCAACAGGAGCCAGAATATACGTGGCTGTCCACGAGCATTATCGGCATGGACGCGGTGGGACGGGGGCAGGCAGAGCTGGGAGATGTGTAACGGGACAGGATGGAATGGAGTAAACGGGGAGGGGCGGGGAGGAATGGCAGGGGGCACTAAGGACGGGAAGAAGTGAGGAGGGAAGGGGTAGGATGGAGTGGGATGGACGAGGAGCGGCGCGACGAAGAGCATGTTAAGGAGCCTAAGGGGCGAGATTGGTCGGGCAGGGGCGGGAGGAACGGCGTGGGGTGGAGTGGACGGGGCGAAGTGCAGAGAGTCGTAACTGGACGAGGAGGGGCGGGGAATGTCGGAGAGGAGCGGTGCTGCGGGGCGCGAAGCGGTTTGGATGGATTTGGGTGGGAGTGATGACGGTTCGGCAGTTCCTGCCTGCCCCTGGGGCGCAGCGTGTGCGCTTCATTGAGCAGACTCTGCAGCGCTTCGTCTCTCAGGCCCACCTGCTCATGAGCTTCGCGAAGACAAAACATCTCCTTCTGCTCCTCGATATGCGGACAGGTGAATATGACGGACTTCGAATACGTACGGACAGGTGGACGGTCTTACCTAGGAATAGATAGTCAGGCGGATGGGAATGTCTACGGGTGGATGGGCGAAATTGCGTATGGGTGAACTAGTTTGCTTGCGAGCGTGCTATATTGCAAGCGTGCCAGCGTAATATAATTTTTATCTTTGCCTGCGGCCGAAAATGTCGCCCGCCAGCCCCTTGCGTGGGGCCGCGCGCGCTCGACGTGGTGATAACAGACTGTAGCAAGACATCGATACTTCGAAACATCATCAAAATGTTTTCCATGTCCATGAAAACATTGACAGAAAACATCGATGTTTTCATTATCATGAAATCTTTCGAGGAACAATGTTCTGGTTCTAATATGATACATTACACGTCAATATTAGTTTAAAGTATCTTCTATCTTAAATTTGACTGTCATCTTAAGTTTCTAGTTAATGTTCTAGGTAGTCAAGGTTCAAATTGTTGTTTAATGATATTACCACGCTATACATCCAAAAATGTAACAACACTGGAAGTGGTTTCCAGTAGCAAACGCTTTCGTGTCTCCTGACAATAGTGACAGTTGTCAAAACCTTTTGATTGCAGGCAATTCACAAATAAAATAGATTCTGAACATTTTATTTATATCTTTTTTTTGGAAACGTGTACGTTTCCGCACAAATATATTGATCTGTAGAAAGCATCGAAGGCAAAATGTCGTTATTTTAGTATCAATGTTTCTGCTCGAAAACACCAACGTTATCAAAACATCAATGTTTTTTGTCATCTCTAGGCCGACTTGCCCAGCCGACTTTTTAGTAGATCGGAACTAGAGCGCGGAGTTGAACAGAATAGTACGTACGACAGGACAGGACAGGTCAGGACAGCACAGATCTTGCCTTTCGTGTTCGACCATCATATCGCGAAACCAGGCAGAGGCTTTGAGCTCATTCCGGCTGGAGCGGGATCCCGAAAGGGGAAATATCTAGAAGCGGGAATCCTACAAGGGAGGCGAAGGTTGCTCACTTTACGTTCCGGCAGGGGGGGAATATCGTCACCTCCTGGCTTTAACATGCAGTGCAACTGCACATATGACATGCTCTAGGAAACACGAAATGCCTACAGACTCACTTATTGCTGTACGATTAAGAGAATTTTAAAGGAAATTTGTAATAATTTCCATCTCAATTAAATCAAAATTTCATTTTTGAATTTACATTTATATCATGAACTGTCTACAAATATCTGTGTATGGTGTGATGAGCTATCGCCAGATTAGAACGCAATTGACTTTCGGTCCAGCTTAATTATATGGTAAACCATCATCAGAGAAAAAAGACAATTTCCTACACACACCTTAAACACCACTTTATTAACGACATGCCCAAATGTACCCATGCGGAAATGTCTTCGGTCTTGGAAACAAGCTCTCCCAAAGCGGCGAGCGCGAAGACTTGGGTGCGCGCAACGGCGGCGGCGGCAGTGGCAGGGCCTGGGAGACGAGCGGGCGCGCCTTCCGCGAACCGGCGTTTGTGGACAATTGGCGTTTCCTTTTGAGCAAACGACGAGGCACGGCCGCGCACGGCGCGACCTCCCCTCCCGCCACCAGCTCCTCCCCGCCATCCTCCGCCCCGCTCCGTCCCCGTGTCGCCAACGCCCCATCCCCGCCCCGCGCTGACTCTCCTCTCGCCACCCTGCGCTTCTCCCCGCCGGTTCCCGCACCATCGCCCATCCGCCCGCCCAGTCCCCCCGCCCATCCGCCCGTCCCGTCCCCGCTCCACCGTCGCCTTCGTACCCCCGCCCCGTCTCACCGTCCGTCCCCGTCCTCGCCCCCCTTCTGCCGCCTCCTCCCCCGCTCCCGTCCCCCGTCCCGTCCCTCGTCGCCGGTCCCACCGTTCCCGTCCCCCGTCCGTCCCCCGTCCCGTCCCCCCGTCCCCGTCCCGTCCCCGTCCCCGTCCCCGCGTCGCCGTCCCCCGTCCAAACGTCCGTCCGTCACGGTCCCCCGTCCCGTCCCCGCCTCCGTCCCCTCTCGTCCCCGTCCCGTCCCCTTCCCGTCCCCCGTCCCGTCCCCCGTCCCGTCCCCCGTCCCGTCCCCCCGTCCCGTCCGCCGTCCCGTCCCCCGTCCCGTCCCCCGTCCCGTCCCCCGCCCGTCCTGCCGCTCCCCCGTCCCGTCCCCCGTCCCGTCCCCCGTCCGTCCCCGTCCCGTCCCCCGTCCGTCCCCCGTCCCGTCCCCCCGTCCCGTCCCCGTCCCCGTCCCCCCGTCCCCGTCCCCCGTCCCGTCCCCCGTACCCGTCCCCGCAGTACCGTCCCCCGTCCACCGTCCCGCGTCCGTCCCCCCGTACGTCCCCCCGTCCGTCCCCCGTCCCGTTCCCCCCTCCCGTCCCCGCCCGTCCCCCGTCCGTCCCCCGTCCCGTCCCGTCCCGTCCCCCGTCCCGTCCCCCGTCCCGTCCCCCGTCCCGTCCCCGTCCCCGTCCCCCTCCCGTCCCCCCGTCCGTCCCGTCCGTCCCGCCGTCCGTCCCCGTCCCGTCCCCCGTCCGTCCCCCCGTCCCGTTCCCCCGTGCCGTCCCCGATCCCGTCCCCCGTCCCCGTCCCCCGTCCGCGACCCCCGTCCGACCCTCCGTCCCGACCCCCGTCCCGACCCCGTCCCGACCCCGTCCGACCCCCGTCCCGACCCCCGTCCCGACCCCCCGTCCCGACCCCGCGTCCCGACCCCGTCCGACCCCGTGCCGTCCCGACCCCCGTCCCGACCCCCGTCCCGACCCCCGTCCCGCCCCTGTCCCGACCCCCGTCCCGATGCCCCGTCCCTTTCCCCCGTCCTGTCCCCCGTCCCGTCCCCCGCCCGTTTCTCGCCTCGTCCCCCTTCACCTCGTCCCCCGCCAAGTCCCCTGCCTCGTCCTCCGACTCGACTCCCGCCCCGTCTCTCGCCTCGCCTCGTCTCCCGCCTCGTCCCCCGCCTCGTCTCCCGCCTCGTCCCCTCCACCACGCGGAGAAAGAAGTCGGCCGTCGTAAACTCATACCTCCCAAGGGGACACGCTCCGTGGACGCGGCACCGGCAGCGTCTGTATGAATAAGCGGCGGTAGGATTGTTCCAGACGGAACCTCCGTTTCCACAGTTCCCGTCGCCCGCCCGCTGCACGCTCTATCTCCGCCGCTGCAATCGTCGCCGCCCACGCCGCCGGCCGCCCCCGCATCCGTTGCTGCGTCGCGTCGCCCCAGCTTCCTTTACAGCCGCATTTGCCTATTTCGACTTCGCCTCTCCGTGATTCACAGGCGTTCCCCTACGGTCGTCTGCTGCTTCTCCTATCTTTCATACTTCGAAAGTTACATAAAATTTATTTTTAACTCATCTATCTTTCATTCTTTCAGAGTTACATACAATTTACTTTTTAGTCGTCATCTTCAAATTACTTCTTTAAATTTATCTTTACTACTACCTCTATTGCTAATATTATTTTTGCCAGCCATATCTCACTTCTCTGTTGTCACCTGCTGGTAGTCTTCTCGTCTGAGTATTTTCTCTTCTTCTTTCCCACGTCCTGCACACTTCATTTTGCTTTCCCTCCCATCTCTGCCCACCGCAGTCTCGGACCCCGTTTCTTCTTTACTGCTACATCTCAAAATTTGCTTCTCACCAGGAGCGTCCTGAAGACGGAGAGGGTCAGATGGGGCAACTTGCCCCTAGTCCCAACTTAATGGGGGCACCGAATCTTTTTAATTCAAAAGAAATAAAAACTTGATTTACCACTAATATATAAGTTATTTCTAATGCATGGAGATATGTGTTCCGTTTGTGAATCGGAGAAGGAGGAAAGTTTTGTTTGAAATAATTGAATCACCTGCCCCAGGCTCCTGGTTTTCTCTGGTCGCCCCAGCTCCTCACTCTCTTTACTCTCCTCCGCCATCACTACTCCCCATAAACATCCCCCGCCTCCACCGCCATCTCCAGCGCAGCCTCTGCCTGGCGCGCGACCGGCTTTCACGAGGTGCGTTGCATCACAAGCCCCATTTTTTCGCTCCACGGACCCGCAGCCGCCGCTGTGCGCTTCCTCAGGAAGCGTTGCATTAGCTTCGACACTCGCCGCGCCGCGCGGATGAGCTTCCCAGCCGCCCACCCACTGCCGCCGCGACCGAGGATGGAATTGTGTAGAGACATTCCCTGGTATCATCACTGTTACGGTGATGGATGCACGTGTTGATAGATGTGTCACTCTCACTCTCCGGGTGTTGAGCCTTTTGATATGCAAAAGGGAAGTTTAAGACAAGCGCAATTATCTTATCAGAAGAACGAGTGTTTATACCAGTTTTCCCTAGATATTACCAGCATGTGAAGAAAGGATCCCGGATTTTTTTACTCTTTTGGTTGAAATTACCAAAAATGAATTTATAATTGATTGAATCTCTACTTTATATTTTTTTTATTTTGCATTTCTTGTCTTCCCTCTTTGCTTTATTAGAATTGTACTGCTCCCATCATTCTTACATACTTTACTCTGTCTCCTGCACTCTGCCAGCCTTGTGGTTTTCATTATTCTTTACATCTTTTCTTTCCCATTTCATTCCTTCCTTTCCAAATTTTCTATTATTTACTGGCAGACTTTTTCTTCTGATAAAGTTTTATTTGCTTTTAAGTTTTTCTTATATCCACTCATACACTTATTTTCTCCCTTTTTACTGCAATTCTACTCATTATACATACATCCGTAGTTTTTTGTTCTCCGAATTGTTTTCTGCCTGCGAATGTGCAATCTCGTCAGCCACTTGCTCCATTTTCCATTTTGTCACCTTCCGCTCTTGCAGCGTGGCTGGCGTCCAGGGCCCCCTGCAGTCGCAAGAGGCTCCGCGCCGCGGTGGGCGAGTGCAGAGGGCGTTGCGTGCACAGCCGGTGACGGGCGTGGGGTGGGGGTGGAGCGTCTTGTTACGCGACACGGGGCTTCCGAACTCCCCTCGTCGGGGCCTTATGTCACTCGCCCCTGCGCAGAGCTGGTCGTCTTGGAGTGCATTACAAAAGAGTGGCGTGTTTTAGGTCGAGGTCGCTGTGAGAGAGGATGTAGCATTTATTAGGGCGATTATAACCGCCCTTCTAAGATCTCGGATAATTGGCTATTATTCAAGGTGAATGTAATACCCAATAAGCGAATGAGAAGGTCTAAGAATTACAACATAACTTGTATTAAACTCTTTGGAAATTCTTCGATAATTATGTAGAAAATGTGTAAATCAGAAATGTTGCATTATGTTTCGTATGATCCGATCTTAGATCTCATTTCAAATTATGAATGACTCTTAGAAATACATAGTTTTCGGACGCCAGTATATCTTCATTTCAGTAAAAGAATTATTTATTATCAATTTATAATTAAAATAAAATTGTTTTCAAGGAAAGTAGTATTTGAACTACGAATCCTCAGGCAATAATGACACAGTTTTTTTTAATTCCAGGTATTTCATTTAAAAGTATTATATTGGATCTTTGTAAGTTTGCATTGACATTTTGTTTTATGCAACACATTAGCTTCCACACATCCAATGATAAAATTACCAATGAAGATTAGTATTTACGATTAATTCTTGGAAATAGCGCCTGACATTTGTCGACGTGAAGACCCAGTCGGCGCGCACGTCGTACCGCGCCATGTTCCAGGAAAGCCTGCCCTGAGCGAACGCAGAGCAAACCGAGTTATATTTTCCGCGGCGCGGCCTTGGGCCTTGAGGGCTCGCGAAGCGACGCGTCGCGGCGCTCATTTGAAGCGCGGGGAAGCGGTTCGTTGCTCTGCTGTGCCACCGTGGACCGGATTTCGCGGCTGAGTCATTCGTAAAATCGAATTGTCAGTATTTTTAAAAACACCGAAAACCTGTCATTCAACTTAAGTGATGTATTTGAAAATCATGCAAAGAAACTCTGTTCATGCTCAAATAGGTTACGCCTGCAGTCTATAAGTTGGAATATTAAAATAGAACAAAACGAAATATTCGATAAGCAGTACTTACCTTTTTTGACCTCTTCAATTCTCAGGGTCATTCACATACTTACTCAAATAAATATTGATTCGCATAAGATTGCAAATAAACAAACTAAAACGAACGTTATTTCAGGCTCATTCTATTCTGATATTTTATTATTACAATTATTATTTTCTTCAAGTAATAGATTTAATGTTGTTTATCAAATAAAATAATTTGTATCGAACGTTTTTTTCTGTATTTTGATATCAATGCCTTAATTATGAAAAATGATCTAAAAATAGTTTTTTTACAGTGTGTGAAGAACGAACAAAATTTCTTTAACTTTTATATTTTTTTCAACACTGAGAAAAAGACAGAAATGGTCAATGTCGTAGAAAATAACAAGGAAACATGGATAGTATGGTTAAATAAGTGCTGACATTACGAAATCGGGAGCGAAGGAAAAAAATATGAAGTGACTCTATCTTACCTTCACTCACATGTTTTATAAAAAATATTAATGTATCCTTCATCAGATAAATAACACACACTCCCTCTACAAACTTCCTTCAGTCGCAGGTTATAATCGAAGAAAGCTCATGTCTCTAGCACTCATTCCAGAGCGTTACGTAAGAGAAATAAAGTGTAGCGAAAGGCGACATAACTATGCTCAATAACCAGTATATATCTCTTTTGGACCTACGCGTGCCCGACAAGCAGCACAGCAAAACGACAACTGAATAAATACACGTGCGAAAGAGAAAGTTCCCACAGTCGACACGCGCGTGAGGGGGAGGGATTCCGCGTGCAGACGCGAGGCTGCGCGTGCGCGTGGAGGCGCTAACGACACGACTCGCCTCAGCTGCGTGGCGAGCAGGCGGGGGAGGCTGCCTCTGTGGGAGACTGTTGCACCGGCGTCGGAGGGCGCGGGTGTGGGACTTGTATTCGTATCACATGTGTGACTGCAGCGGCGTTGACTGGAAGGTTGTAGGGTTCCAATCCAAACTGCGGTGGAGTTTCGACACTAGCTATGTATTTGGGTCGAATTTAACAATTGTATGGGGGAAAATTCTAGCGGCCGGCTACACTTAGCGACAGCTTTCCGTGTTTTTCCGGTTGATTGATTCAAGTGTAATTGTTTGATAAAAATATCACGTCTTTAATATAAACTTTACGAGCGTTTTTAATACATTATTGCATTTTTGAGTACATGGGGTTCAAACTATTCCTAATAAAGCTTTTCGAAAACTCAACATATTTTTGTGTGTGAAAATGACCACAAAGTTGCACATTTTTAGACATGATGAAGCAACGTTTTTTCCAAAACGGCTTCAAGTTTTCAATGAAAATGTCAATGAAAATGTGTGTATAAAAACAGGTTCTACTCTTTTATAGTATTCTTAAAGTCGTATTTCTCTACAACTATTAGAGCTGACATTTTTTAAAAAAAATTAGATACATGGGAAAAAATTAGGTAGCAGCTGCGAAGGGGGTGTGGGAAAACCGAAACTTTAGCACTGACTTATCAATTTAGGAAACTAAATAGTACGAGAATGTCTGTGCAATTATGAAATACCACTAGTTTCATATTTTATATCTAATTTATTGGTTCTATATTTATATAATTTCGAACTCATTTCTTCCCATTGATGTTATTACATGGTTTCATTATTGACAGTTTTAAGACTACGAGTACAAGTGTAAATTCTAAGAATCTGAAATTAATACGAAGGCTTTCCTTCCCGTATTCACTGAGCATCTCTTTCGAAAAACGTGTCTTACGTGTCAACTTACTGGTGACGGGTATTTGCATACGTATAAACAGGCGTGTTCCTGACATTGACGTCGAAGAAAAGAAATGGAGGCCATTTCATAAGTGCCATTTGCAGGAAGCGTAAGGCGCAGCCTTGCTCTCCGTCGAGAGATTTTCCATTGCACCAACAGCGTTCATCCTCCGCCACCGCTTCGTCTTTTCTCATCACTGCCGCTGCCCCCGCTCCAGGGAAAGCTGGCCCGTTTGAGTACACATTAGCAGTAGCGAGGCGACATCGCCAACAAAACATCGATGTTTCTAAACATCGGTATTCAAAATTAGAGCTTCGATGTTAATGAAACATTGCCCCCAATACATCGCAGTTTTTAAAACATCGATGTTTATAAAAGTGTGTTATTAATCATTAGAGTAAACGCGCGGGGGAGGGGTTAATTGGATGGTTGTTGCGTATGTTTGTTTTTTAATTCAGATTTAACTAAGAAAACGCCCCAAAAGAGTTCAGGACAAATAACAAAATTATTAGTACGTGCTAGGATAGCTAGATTTATTTTTTCAACGATTTTAATTATTTTCTAGTCTCAGCCACTTTCTTCTGAAGAACGTTGAATTTATGGATATCATATTATTATTGTTATATATTTTTATATAATGGTTCATTTTTCGTTAAAAAACCAGCCATGTAAAACGAAACATCGCTGTTGAAAAACATCGGATTCAAAACATCGATGATGTCCATTGGTGATTTTATATAAAATCACCTATGTTTTCAAAACATCGTCATCGATGTCTCGTCCCTAATTAGCAGTCGCCGTTCGCCGGGCGCGTCCACGCGCTGCTGGCGTCACAGCTTCCACGCCGCCCGCGGCCACCGACGGCGCTGCCGACGCTATCGCCATTGTCATCGCCGGCGTCGTCGTTATTCCCCGTCTTATCGACGACACTTTCATCAACGCGGTCCTAGCCATTGTTCTGTTGTCTTTGTGCCTCCTTTGCAATACGCGGCGCAGGCAAGCTTCGTTGTCACACTTGTTGCAATTTTATATGCGAACAAGCACGGAGCAATACTCTCGAGTGCCACGTTGAGGACCGACTCTATAATAGTAGAATTCTACTCTCAAAGTGTGGTCAATGTGAATTTTAGGTCATATTTTTCTCTCAACGATTCATCAAAGGTTCTTCCATTCAATTTATACGTGTCCTTTTTTCAACATTTTCCCCGACATTATGAATAAGTAATTACGTTTGTTGAGTTCGTGCAATATTGCATGATATCTGTTTTGCCAACACTATTTTGGAGTTAACGAAATTCCTTATAGGTATTCTTCTCACAACTTTTATTACACATACACACACAGTCACGTGCACGCACGCACTCAGACACTCGTATATCACCATCCCCACACATTAGATGCATATTCTCGCAGCGGCCCTACTGAAAGCAGCGACGCTGTCCGAACCACAGACACGACGGTGTCCACGAGACTCGCCAAACAATATAATGGTGAGTGACGCCGGTGCCTTGGCCGCCTCCGGAGCCGCATTGACATGCAAATGGCGGCGGAGTCGGCGCCCCCAGCGGCCGGGCGGCGCGCGTCGCGTCGCGGCAAGACCGGCCTTCGGCGGGCACGCGCCGCAGCTCAGCGCAGCCAACTGCCCAGCAGCCTGCCGACTGCCATGTCACTGCCCACGTCTCCGTCGCCTTCGGTCCCACGCTCCGCCCGCCGTCTGCCACTTCGGACTCCTCTTCGCTTCCGCTCTCGCATCACCTCCAGTCCGCCTCCGTGCGTCTCCGCCTTCGCCTGTCCTCCGCCCCCGCCTTGGCCCCTTTAGTCTCTCCTCCTGCTCCGTCCCTCCCGCCTTCTCCGCCCCCCTTCGTTTTCTGCTCTGTTTTTTCTCCCCCCCGCTGCTCGTCTCGTCTCGCGCGTATATGCCCCTTCTCCGTCCCTGTCACCACACCCGCCTGCGCCCGCCTCGCCCCAGCACCCAACAGCCGCCCCGCCTCCACCTCCACGCGCCCCTTAAATCTCCTACTCCGCCAGAGCGTTACCGCCTTCGCGCAGCCTCTCCCGTCACCCACTCCGCCTTCTTTCTCTTAGCCTACAGCGCCATCCGCTCATATTCCTCCGCGCCCCCCCCCCCACACGTCTGGACCCACCGTCGGATGTGTGCTCACCGAACGCGTCGGTCGGTGGTCAGTGAGCCGTGGTGGGTCCCAGGAAAATAGCCTTAAACAAAACCTGTCATACAACGTTTTTGTCGATATATCGTTCGTTGACACATGCCTGTTCAGACGATCCATGTTAATGTTGGTGAAGCTATTCTTAAGCTTATTATAGAGATGCAACATGGAACTTTTTATGTTCCACAACTTAAGTGTAAAATAAGAAAGACTGAGAAAAGTACGGCATAAAAATTCTTTTTCCGCACAAGCAATTCGACCAGAACTTATTGTTCTTGGAAGTCACATTTGTTTCGAGACAGTTAAATTTTTTGTATTCTTAGAGCAGTTTGAATAAACTGGATGCAGCTCGGTGTAAAACAGAACGTATTACTTTGGTGTGTAGCATATCCAAAATAGACCGATAATCCTTTACAAAAACGGTTATTGTTTGTTTACAAATTAAGACGAAGAATGAAGTTGTGTTAAAATGCATTTTTTTTGTATAATGCGTCTCTGAATAATTCAATATTCAATTATTAAGTTAATCGAAATTCAAGAATGTAATTATCTCAATACATTGAACAATTGCATGTGAAATTTGTCTCGCAGTAGCCGAATAGATTTATAAAGTATAATTTTCTGAATCTTTACTTGGAAAAAATGAAGATAAACAGATCTACTCTAGAAGAGGATTCCAGAACTTCTAAAAGTTTTATGTAATTAGTAAATTCCAAATAGAAATGAGGCAGTTGAATTGGTGAATGAATTTCTTCGCGAATTTCCCCTATAATCTCTTTAGTTGCCAAAAATCGATAAGGCCCTTCTTCCTATGTTAGCTGCCGAGAGTGAGTCTCATAAAATGCTGAGCTTGGTACATCGTCTTCACCGTTCCGATCAGTAACAGTTATTCTCCTCCGTTGTGCAAAAATAGAACCACACTCCCGGAAATTCACTTTGAAGTTGCGGGCACCTCTGTTCAGCGACTGCACATAAATAGCTGCTCCGGCCGACATATCCGGGCATTTCTTATCAAAGACAAGTGTGACGTCATGGATACCTCACAGCGACCACAGACACAGAGCTGAGTTCGTATAACAAATTATTATTAACAAGAAAACAAAACAAAATATAGCTTAATAATCTACTTTAAACCTAGCTCTTGAATAGACTACTATCACTGATGCGCGGAGCGATCCAAAAACCGATGAAGATGTGTTGTGATTGATGGCATTCGCCACTCCTACTGTTTGACAGCGCGGCACAAAAGCCTAGCTTCCGTGACGCGGATGTCACGCTGGGCGATCAAAGTCCGTTTCTGGGCACCAAACGCCTGGTTTGCCTCGATCCGGCAGAGCGATCTTATCGATTA
>BOPP01000085.1:4629953-4655886 GCA_017312745.1 Gryllus bimaculatus | reverse complement strand
ACGAGAGAAGAACTCCTACAGTGAGCATTCCGCGGTTTCATGGCAACACTTTCGGAAGGCTGCCCGATATTTAGTGGGAACCACTAATTTTAAAAAATTTTCAGCAGCCGCGGCTTGTGTGTCCTGGACGATACAAAAATTACGGCTGTTTTAAAATGAGAAACTGTACGGTTGGGTTCGAGAATTAATACTCTGGGACGCCTGTTTCTGGTTCAAGTGCTCATACGTGTCATAATAATAACTTTTAATCTGCCCTGTACTTGTTGTGACGCGGCGGTAACTCATGTCTGGCTAACTTTGTGAGTTCATTATTGGGGAAGTACACTCACCCTGCACTTGGCATCCCTTGTCACTAAATACGCTATCTTGGGATCTGATCGCTACCTAGTGAGTCTTTGTACACATGCTCGTACCGAGATGAGTTGCTGCGCGCTCCGAGCCTGGCACATGGGGCTGACTCGCCCTCAACGTCAACTGAGGCTGCGGGTTTCAGGCGGCTTTTGTACCGAGTAGTTACCAGGCTGCAAGCTAACTGGTTGGGTCTGTCAATTATGAATTCGTGCTTTTAACTTCATTCCAATAACGAGGGTCCGTCTTGGGTTGATACAGTTAATAAGGTGAATATCCTCTGGTCAGCGATTCGGGCAGAGGTACGTAGTCAGAAGCAGCTTTCGTGACGCACTTTTCCGGAACGTGCTCCTTGCTATCTCCGACTTCGCTGCAACTGGAGATTGCGTGCTGAGGCAATCCAGTGGCTGCAAAAGTCCACACGCTTTCTCCGTCAAATTCTTGTCGCTAATGAATTTGCTCGTTTATAATATCAAACGACGCGCCTGAAGTCCCTCATAAATGCCCGGCTATACCGTAATTCTGCCCTCATACGTGCGGTAAAAGCAATTCTAGCCGTTTTGTCCACTACAATGATTTACCGCTTTCGCGCCTCGTGGCGCAATGCGGGCATTCTCGGGCATCAGGTGGATCGACCGACCCCAACTGTAAGCATCTTCGTTTGTCTGGCTTCTCATAAGCGGCCCTGACATCGGTTTTCGCTACCGCTGATTTGTCCGGCCTGAATTTCAAGTGCTTTTGACACGGCTTGCTCGCGCTCGGCTTCGTGTTCCGCTGCGGTTTCCGGTTTCCTGTAACTGTTAACTGTGGACCGTTTCCCAGCCTGCCTATTTATTTTGCATATTATCTAGCTTACGAGCTAACTCAGAGGGTACCCTTAAAGTTCCCGCCACTCATGCAATAAAATGCTTTTGATTTCGATAGGACACTCGGCGTTTCAGTTGATCTTACAACTTAAATTCATTAACAGTCTTCAACGTAATGGATGTCTAAAGTCCAGCTAACCCTCTTTACAATAATTTTGCAACTCCCTCGCGTATAAATTCCAGGAATAGAATTTGCGGCTTTTACATAGTTTCGTGAACAATTGTCGAAACTTCTCGGCAATTGGAATCTATACATTTTCCAACTAGCCTATACCTTTAATTGCATATTCTACTCCTCCAGCCTTTGCCCCTTCTAAGGTAAGCGACGAATTTTACTCTGATGTGGGAATGCAGGTCCCATAAGATTGCCACCCACTCTTCTGTGCGGAATTTCTAATTGTTCGGCCTGACTTGGGTCGGAACACATATTCAGAAATGGCGTTAGTCGGTCCGTTTTCGCTCTTTAAACGACTCGCATTGAACCTGATTTAATCGTAATCAGGGGTGTAACTTTAGCACTCGATTCAAGCGCGGACTACTTCTAGTGCATGTGCACCCTGTTCTATCCTGAGTTTATTCTAATTGAAACGCGCGTTCGGCTCTTTCGCGTTCGGCCCCGTTCGGCTCTTCCCCTCTCGACTGTCGCGTTCTGGTTTCCTAATTCGGGTTCGGCCTTCTCATCGTTCTTTTGTCCTATTCGCGTTCGACTTCTCCTTCGTTCTTTTTCTAATGGTCGCGTTCGGCCTTTCTCTGTTCTTGTTTTCTTCTTATGGGCCCGAGCTATCGCTTTCCACAAATTGGATCTTCGTAATGGGATGCTCCTCTATCAATTTCCTTCAACAAGCTCAAAGTTTGCCCCACCTGTGACTTCCAGTCCTAATTCCTGTGGCCACGGTGCACTACAACACACTCTTTCCCGAAGTCTCGGTAAGTAAGGCGGAATAATTAAACCTGAAACTGAAGCTTAACAATGCAGATAACTATACTTACGGGCCGATCCTTGCTGAATTTGTGAATTCTGGCTCAAAGCCGGGTGGCCTCGAGGCGTCGTCCTTCCTTCTCCGTCTTCCTTCCTGTCCTTCTGGCGTTGTAGTGATGGCTTGGGCGTCTGGCTCGCTGATGTCTCGGGCTCCCGCGCGGTATAAGCGTAATTATGTCTGTACGTCGACACTCTCCCGCCGACGCACTGGCCCACACGTTTACCGCACGAATTATGAACCTATAGTGTAATCTTGCACTATGCTCTTCTTCGTAGAACTAGTTGATGGTACGCGTTGGCCGACCAATTATGTCTATAGTTGGTGTTCACTTAGCTCCTTCCACCCGTGAGATTCGATTCACGCTGGCCACCAATTAATGTCTATAGTTGGTGGGCACTATCCTTCCTGCCCACCGTGGGATTCATTACCGCTGCCACGAATTAATGTCTATCGGTACCTGTGGTCAGGAATACTGTCAAGCGAACCGAACAGAGCATGCAGGAGCTTTCGTATAACAATATATTTATTAACAAGAAAACAAAACAAATATATACCTTAATAATCTACTTTACGCCTAGCTCTTGAATAGACCTACTATCACTGAATGCGCGGGAGCGATCCAAAACCCGATTGAAGAATGTGTTTTGATTGTGGCATTCGCCACTCCTACTGTTTTGAGCGCGGCACAAAAGCCTAGCTTCGTGACCGGATGTCAGCTGGGCATCAAAGTCCGTTCTGGCGCACCAAACGCTGGCTTGCCTCGATCCGCAGGAGCGATCTTATCCGATTTTAGAAAAATCGGCCGTGAATCGTGGCACTCAACGCACTTCTTGCCAACCTCGGAGGCACGCCACGCATCGCTCCCCCGTGACCGCAGTCACTCAAGCGACAATAAAGTCCGCAGGCGTTCGTCAACTATGGACTCCAGCTCGCGAAGCCTGGCTCGCCACTATGCACCGTCTAGGCCCAAGTTTTGGTGCACGACGCACGGAGTTTCTCCCACCCGTCTCCAGACCTCGCCTACTGGCTCCGTACACGGTGTGGTTATACTAGCGCGAGGCCACGTGACCTCTACGTCACGCCCCCCCTCGCTGTTATAAGCAGTGAAAGCTGCTATAAAGCAGCCGGGAGACACCCGAAAGCCTTGTGTCTCCCCGTCCTCCGGCGTTCTTCCCTTTACGGAAAAACCCTACTTCCTGTGGCGAGACTAATCCGCAACCAAGCGTCCCCAAATAGATGCCATGAGGCACGCTGGCTAATACGTTACACAAGACACAGCACGAGTGGAGAAAATGGACGAAACTTATAGACGCGTCCTTCCCATGTACACCCATGCGTAGAAATACTGTATCATATGTACTCGTACAGACACATTAATCATTTATGAGCAGCAACGCAACTTTTGTTACTTGGTTAAAACATTGTGATGGAATGAACGCCATCTGCATGTTCCAGGACAGTCGAGGTGATCCTCTCTACGGTGAAGGGTGAAAGACATTTTGAAGGGAATTCGTAAACAAGTGACAAAACAGAGCGTGAAATTTGGTAAATGAGAAACAGGGGTGATTTAATAAATAAGATGACTAGGTGCTTAGATAACCCGCTTGTTAGAGGGTTCCCAAGACTTTTTCAACAATAATGTATATTTCTTCATAAAACCGTAAAAATAATTTATTAATTATTTTATTAAGTATACACAAAATAAGTATTTTAATTAAAGTGTACAGAATAATGCATTTTACGAAAACTATTGCCCTACGAATTGTAGGAAAAAAGAGTGTGCTTTTATACGTATGTATTGCATTGATTATTTCTGTATTAACTTTGTAAATTGAAAGATTCTGTTTTATTTTCTTATTAATATTGGTTACACTTGTTAAATATTTCAACATTATTAGGGGTCCTATGATTTTGTCATGCTTAGAGTTCCCGGAGATATTAATCCGATCTTGATGAAAGATAATGTAAGGGCGAAAATGAAATTTGGATCAGGGACAACTTCACAATTACGATTACAATTGACGAAGATGGGGAGGAGGAGAAATTTAGCGGATGTAGGAAGCTATGGAAAATGGAGGAAATGGAGCAGGGGGGGGGGGAAATGGGGCGAGACACTGCTGCTTCTATTATGACTTGTCGTGATAGGCTCAAGCGAGAAGGAAGAAGCGAATGACAGGTAAGAACGGCATGTGGGAACAGAATGGTGATAGGTAATAGAACAAGAGAACACAAAAGACGAGAACGGACGAAAGAAGTATATGTGGGAATCTAGGTAAATGGCGGCAGGAAAGGAAGACCGCATGGTGGCGAATATTGAAGAGGCACGACTATAAAAATGCTCTCTCAGATGCAAAAGAACGAGGGAATGCAATGAAAAATAAATCACGAATGGCAGTAAAATACGAAAACTGAAAATCGAATTGCTTCGAACTGAAATCGAACTCTTCAATAAAACAAAGGAGGGAAGGCGGAGATCAGAAAACCTAAAATCCAGATGAGAATAAACCGAAAAACGCCGCCCTGGACAGCCGAGGCCACTAATACAGCATTAGTGGCCTCGAGCCCAAAGGGTCACGGGTTCGAATCCCACCTCTGGCATGGATGTTTGTGTGCGTTGTCCTGGCGTGTCGTGTTCCCCGTACAGTTACCCCGCTGTAAAACAATCAAAGTGATCGCTACATGACATAGTAGTTGAAAATTTACGAACCAAAAATAAAAAAATAAAAAAAATAAAAAAACACCGAAGAACTGAGTGCTCCGCCGAATCAACGAGAAGCGCGTACCCAGGCGCAGCGGTCGGCAGGCCTGGCGAGCGAGCGACGCGGCGCGGCTTGGCGCAGGTGGTGCGAGCGGGCAGCGGGGCGCCGCCGCCGTCTGAGGACGCGGTGCTCCGAGAAACCCGAGAGGCTCTTTGTCGGAAAGCGGAATTCGCATACCGAGCGCGCACGCCGCGGAAAAAGGCGCTCGGCGGCGGCGGCGGCGGCGGCGGCGGCGGCGACGGCGAGCGCTCGAGCCGCACCGCGCACACAGCGCGCCGCCTGCGCAGCTGCGCGCCCCTTTTTCTCTCGCGCGCGTAATCCACCACGGCCGCCGCAGCCACTCTCATGGAACCTCCCGGCTTCAAAGACACAGCGCTGATGCAGGGAGGGGGGAGCCGTCACGGCGGTAAATGACGGGGATTAGTTTGAGAGCGCCAGCGGCGGTTGCTTGCTGATGGGGGGGGGAGGGTTGTTATCATCTAGGTGCGCTGGGGGGCTAGTTAGGAAAAGGACAGACCGTGGCATTAGTGGTGATGTTGTGGACAACACGAGGTAGTTAAATATTCCAATTCGCGGAGCGTAATTTTATGTCTGTTTTTGGTATTATGTTGTCGTGCAATTGTAACATTGGAATGTGTTTGGGAACGTTGATCAAAATTCTAAGTCATCTGATACATTAATACCGAAAATTATGCTCTTAAATTATAAGCTTATTATGTATTTTTATTTATTGTTATGATTGGTCCGTCCTTAGTTTGCATGGCTCTTCGGATCATAAGTGTTGAGTGATGGATAACATCTGTTATCATGCTATATTTTCATGGATAGTTTTGTTCTGTACATCTCCATCTACTGGGCACTTCGATTTTGAAACTCTTTTGCTTGTTTATCACTGCTCTAATTTTGTGAGTATTGGGAATAGTTTGGAAAGCAACATCTAGTTAATTCTTATAGCACGCTGAACTTAATGTGTTGAGAGGAAGGTACACATTTTTTACCCAATTACAAATACTAAGGTGTCTTCAATAGTAGGTAGCTGAGTGGCTAGAAAGTGACTCTGAGTTGCCTTGCAAGGTTGTGGATGACTGTAGGCTCTACGTGTCGGCGATGATTGACGCTGACAACGACGCGCTGCGAGAGACATGCAGGGTGGGTGAAAGTAGAAGGTTACATCCACATTCTCTGCGCTCAAGGATCAGGGTGAGTTAAGAGATGAAGTTCGTGAGTGAAGGAAGAACATGAACGTGTGTTTGCAACATCTGGAAGAACATGCTGGTATTGACACAAAAGTGGTGGGTGCTAGATAAAATAAGACTACAGTCGTTCGATTCATGAACAGAGTATTTCGACAATCTCTCTCAAATGTATTTTCTGATAATATGGAACAAATAGTAGGTTTTGTAGCCAGTATAGAGTTGGCGTGTTATTGCCATACGTTGTCCAGCAGAATGCTTATTAGATGTTGAAGTTTTTGATCTTTGAAATTCACCATTGTACAAAATGATTAAAATGCCTGACTAGGCAATGGATAGACCACCAGCGAAGTCAAACTCTCCACGACGAAGCCTTAAAGCGCGTCTTCCGAGGGACGAAGCAACCCATGTGGAGATGGCGGCCAGCGACTGCGACTGCCTGCAGACAGCGCCAGCTGCCGCTAGGACGCGCTCGTATTATTGTCACAGTGGACGTACGTGGAGCTCTCCCGGCGCCGAGGACAATCCAATGCAGGCGCGGTCTCCGCCCATATACGTATAATGAAAGGTATCAAAACCAACCACTCGGATGTTGAGAGGCAGCCGACGCGTGCGCTGCCCTGAAGTGAAGAACGAGCCCGCTCCGGCGGGGCGGGAGGGCGGGGTCGGGCGGGGTCGGGCGGGGGGCGTTCTGGCGCTACTGCCCAAGAGGGCGGGCGGGCGGGTTCCGCGCACCGGCGTCACTGCGCCGCGCAGCCACGCGAATTGCGCATTGCGCAGTGCGCAGCAACGTGCCCGCGTTTTGAGGACTCGCCTAATGAGCCCTCTCCGTTATGTCTTTGTTTGCGAGGGAATGTGGGCAGAAAATTACGGAAAATTTACTTTTGTGAAGGGTTAGGGTCCGTAGTTTTTGACAGACGAATTCTTGTAACATTAATTTATTTCGTAATCGTGCAACGGTTTCGGGGATTGTTGTCCCCATCATCAGGTTTTAAAATTTAATGTTGTAATTATATAGTACAAAATTTAAAATTATTAACAATATTAACATTGAGAAATTATGACTGGAAGGGGAACGTACCAGGCACATGAGATCTTACAAAACATATGGTTTGACATTAACATTGTTCTGCAGCTAACGGTCACTAGACAGACAAAATCAATTTCATTATGTTGGTGAGAGCGGTTGAAATAATGCGTTCTGAGAGTCAGGGGAAGTCAAAACAAGGAAAGCGGGAGGGGTAATGTTTTGAAAGCACCAGAAAGAAGGGAGAAATATTTTTTCAATGTTCGACATCTATAAAGCAAATGTTTATAGATGTCCTATTTAGATACATCTATAAAGAAAGAGTACTAATCATTCACAAAATAATAATGAATTAAGGCAGACTAAAAGATGGAAATAAGGAAAGGTATTAACTGATGGACTTAAAAACAACGTTGGTCATACGAGATATTTCACACTTCAATTTTTACACTTCATTTTTCATTTGTAAAAACTTTGGAATTTTACCAATTCAATATATTTTCATGCATTTGTGTCTCGATATAATTCATCAGTTATTATTCAAATTAATTTAACATATTTCAGCCTCAAATAGGAATGCGATAAGAGAGCAGACAGAAGCTTCGAAGAGAAATTCGCCATCTCTCTGAAACGTAACTCGTTGCAAAGAAAAAGCAATTGAAAAACGAAAGACAAGCTTAAAACCATTTACCAACGAAACAACACGACAAAACTACCACGTGAAACATGTTCCACGAACACTCATTTTCACCATGGGTCTCTTGGGTCGCTTTCCCAAAGGGAATCAATATCTTTAATTTAAAAGCCCTGCTCCCAGGAAGCATCGACAGCGCGTTTGGTTGGAAGCCTCAAGGCGGAGAAACCAGCGCGCGGGGGTGGAAGGTCGCCTGCCCCCGTCCCTCCCCTCCCCTCCCCGCCCCTTCTCTTCGCCGCCCGCCGCATATGGCGCCGCGATCCGGCTGGGCGGCCGCATTGGCCAACCGCCCACTGACCGTCGCCCGCCAGCCCGCCGGCCAGCCCCATAACTCAGGAGGAAAATTGTGGAAATTGATCGCTCTTGAGAAAGACCATGACTTTTATTTCCCTTCAGATCTCGATGGAACGCGAGATACAGTTGGAAGGCGACTCCTCATCTGCATTGCAGAAAATCTGCTTTCGACTGGTTGCTCAATGGGAATGTGATTGCCTACTGGAAATATTTTGTGGCGGTATCGTTCATCTGATCGATTTCTTTGGATGCGATTGTGATCTAAAGAATATCGGTGAAAGCGAACCACCTGTTCCGTAAATATATCAAAAACCTCTGTTCCGAATTCAACTATAACTGAAAATTGCGTATAATGAAAGGAGCACATCCATATTGTCACTTATTTACAATCACAAATATTTTATTCTTCTTAATGATGTGGATATTCTTATTCCAGGCATTTCTAATTGAATACAGACATGAAATCCTGAACAAACTGAAAGCAGAGGTTTCCAATTCCGACAACAATCTCTTCAATGATTAATTGTATGGTCACAAGCGGTTGGGAGGCGAAAGTTAGGTGGCAAGTTCAAAATCTCTGCGTTTTTAATATAATTAAGTATGAGTCATTTTGAGCTTTAGGGCAAATCTGCATTTTCTCTGTCAGTTGGGTATCATTTTTGTTTTTTCACTTTTAAATATTCTGAGAGATTTGGCTACGTGGAATGTGGCTATGTGGAAATGGCAGTACCTTCGGAAATGAGAATGTAATCTAGCTAAAATATACTTACTTTAATTATGCTTATTTTAAGAGAAGACAACAATCCACTTGCTCTTCTTCCATGGAACACCCCACGGTATACGTACAAATCAATCTATAAGTTAAGAACATTCTACAGTTTCATTCCAACAAGCTCTCCTTACCTTCTATTACCACACTAGAGTTATACAAAATCAGAACATTGCAAGGAGCGTTAGTTATTTTTCTCTTTCACGTTCTTCAAATGTGACAACGAAAGGGCTATCTCAGAGCTCATCCTTGCAGGTACTCTGGAGAAAAAACGAAAAAGCTATGCAATCAGGCTTAACAGTTTTGGGAAGGTAGGTAAAAGGCTTAGGAAAAGCAGATCCCGGATGCAATCGGGAGGCGCTTCGCCGCGCGTCCTTTGTCTCTTCGGGGGCGGCGCCGGTGCACCGAGTGCGTGCGGCCTCTGTATCTCTTCCGCCCCCACCGCCGCCGTCTCGACGCACCCTCTGCCCCTGCCGTCCCAACCGCCGCCGACTCGACGCGCGTCCGCCCACGAAGGACCGTCGCCCCGCGCCCGAGCCCCGCGCCCCGGCGCGCCGCCCACCAGACCGCGCCTCCGCCGCCCGCCGTCGCCGCACCCAGCCGCCCTCCGCGCGCCGCCCGCCACCCCGCACCCGCGCCTCCGCGCCCGCGCCCGCCGCCGGCGCCCGCGCCCGCCCGCCGCCCCGCCAGCCCCCGCGCCCTGCACCCGACCTCCGCCGTCCCGACCAGCCACCTCCGGCGATCCGCCATCTCGCGCCCCGCATCACGCTTCTTCGCACCACCGCACTGGCCACCTCGAATGTGCTGCTGCCGCCGACCCCAGATCTGCCCGCTCGTGAGCCGCCGGAACGCCCAGCCGGGCCCCCGCGCCTTCCCCCCGATCCGCCACCACGGCGTCTCGACCCCCCTGTGCGCCCCCACCGGCCGCCGCCCCCGCCTCGCCCACTTCCGCTGCACCTCCTTGGCGGCCGCCAACGACCCGTGCAGACGATGCGCTCCTTTGATTTGAGCTCCCGTGGACGTCCGGCAGGCAGCGGCCAACTTATAAGGACACTCGTATGTATAGCAGGAAGTGCAGATGTCCTTGTTGGAAATTGATTTCTACGGAAACGAGTGATAATTTGTTCCGTTATTAGTGCCATTATTGTCATTAATTAAATTATTGTGTACATGAAATGATAGTGGCTATTGTTCCATAAATTATTCACAGTTCTGTTGGATTAAAATTATTTTATTAAAGGGGCAACATCCTTGACCTAATTTTCTTAATAACATCATGCCATTACTGAATGTCTTTATTCAATAGTTGATATTATTAATATAAATGGCTATGTCATTTTTCTGTGCTTCTGCAGCAAGATATTTTTGTTATCCCTCTTGTTTTCTCTTCTTTATTTTAATCTCCCAACCCTTCACTTCTCTTCCTTTCCTATTTTATCTGTTTCTGACAATTTTGATCTGAAAGAGTGCCGATTTTTTAGATTCATTAATACCTTCGTACTTACTAATAAAGGTAATCAAACTGACATAGTAAAATCCATTCTGAATGATATGCCATTTAGTTTTCATGGATCCTTCTTTTAATGACAAATGTTCGGAGACTGTCATTGCAAATATATCCGATACTTTGTCTTCATCTGGCAGAGGGATACTTTAGACGAAACGTTTTGAAAAATCCTCTTGATAACTATTGGCCAATATGATACATATGTCGGTACTCCCTTTGTTCGCCTTTCTCTCACTTCGATACAACCGTATGGTGTACTTGAGGGAACGGGTATCGATCGACCAGCTCAATTGTAGGGGATCATTGATGCGACGGGATTAATGTAATAAGTGAATATGAATATTCGTCCGCATGCCCCCTAGAAAATGTCAGGCGAATGAAAGTTTGCATATGCAATTTGAAAAGACGCTGAAAACAGGATGAACATATGAATGACATTACGCCTTTCATTGGAAACGACAATATAACTTTCCTATGAGGATGTAATACTCGAGATATTCGAAACAAATTAAAATGGCCAGATTCGAACTAACTGATATGTAGTTTAGGCTTTATCGTCGTGAAAACCGCTCTACTGATTAATCAGTGCGCTCGGTTCCAAAACAAATGTTCATATAAAACATCGAAATAATCGTGTATTCTCAGGGAAAAGCTGTTTACTGTTTCCTTCTGGATTAAAAATACATTACCACTTCGTAGCTACGAAGAAACAACTGATAAAACCTTTATTTTCAAACAATAGATTTGTGTGATATTAATCGTAATATTGAAAACAAAAATGATGATGCGACAGAAAAATGCCCGTGGAATGTTAATGTTGATTTTATCGTTAATCAGCTACTACACATGCTTGAGATAATTTTATACAATGTGGTAAATCTGGTTCCATCGTAAAGTTTGAATTTCGTAGTGAGTCAACGACAAGTTTATGGTAATACGTGAAGGATCTACTTAGCTTTAACGCCTTCTCTTCTGCCGGAAGTGCGATGTTTGAACGCTGTCTTGCCTGGAAAACAAAATAATGTAAACATGTTGAGTATGTATTTTATGTCTCTATATTCAAAAGAGGATAAAAGTGAAAATAGATTGAGTTGAGTGGTGAATAAATTTACAGGTCTTAACAAAGTTTTCCTCCACAGGAGTACAATGACCTGGCAGTCTTCAAGAAGAAGCAGTTGTGCAATTTGCCCCTAGTTCTAGTCATAAAAGGTGGCAAGGGAACGTTTTTAATGTATGTTTTAAACAAATTGAAATGTGAATAGTTGTAATTTAAAATAATTACGCAAAGAAACCTATCAGTCCGTGGTCTTCATTTTTCGTTTTCCTTCGAACACATCCAATGTATCTAACTGAACAGAAATATTCCACAATAGAAGCTTGATAAAACAATTACATAGTATCACCTTTATTTCTAGATCCTAATTACTCGCTTTGATGAGCTTATCCCCAAATCATCAAGCATAGTGGGATAGGGACGAATAGGGAGTGTCCTGTGGAAGATCAGTATCCAACCCCAATCTCCCTCATCGTAGTCTATCCGAAGCTGCGCACCTGCTCTGCAGTCGTGGGGGCGCGCAGGTTCCAGGGAGAGGCGTCCGCAGACGCCCTCCCTTCCGCTTCGGGGTGAGGGCGCAGATCTTAGCGCGGGGCGGCAGTTGTCAGGGCATGCGTCAGTTGCCAGTAAATGTGACAGTTCCTGCGCATACGACAGTTGCCTGAACATTCGTCAGTTGCCTGCGCATGCGTCAGTTGCCTGCGCGGTATAAGCGTTTATTCTACTAATTTTAATATCATTATCATTAAGCGATTTACTATAAAATATGTCAATATGAAAAAGTTATAACAGTATATAGAACACTACCTTTCATTTAAGCAAAAATCACGAATTGCTTTAGTAGAAAACTCAAATTTGTTTTTGAATGAAAACCCTTAGTGTTATAAAATTATAAGGCTCTCTGTCTCTCTCTCTGTGTCTCTAAGTGTCTCTCTTTCTCTGACTGACTTATGAACTCGTTGGTACTTCCTAATTGGGTATAACTGCAAACTTGCTAAAACATAATATATGGAACAAAATAATAAAAAAACAAACGTCATTGAATTACCTTATATTATTTTTATAAAGATAAATGAAAATTATACAGCATTAATTTTTTTTATTTTTAAATTTGGATTTTATGAAATATGCATTTAAGAGAATCCAATGAAAGTTAGTTATTTAAAATGTAATATTTTTTAACAACATAAAATGTCTGATCTTTATTTTGTATTTGTTCTTCAAGTTATAAATTCCTATTTTTTCTTTTTTACGTCAATGAACTCTAAGAGCAGCCCGTATATACACGACACCCATCTATCTCTAGACTGTCTTGAGGCGATGTGCTCTCAGATAGTGGGGTCTGCAGGAGCTGCATTTTGTGCAACTCGGAAGCACGTGGTTCACGGTTCGCATCTCAACAGAACAGCGAACCAAGTTTTCCTTGTCGCGAACGACAAATTGCCCTTCTGGTGGATGCTGAACCAGGACCCTAACATCTGGGAACGCAGGCGTTGTTTGATGAACTCCTAGATGTTGTTCTGACGGTACGAAGAGCGTCGAAAACCGCAGAAACACATTGCCTTCAGATCAGAATTGCTGATCCGGGTTTTCTTCACTCAAATTAATACACGAACATTTGAATTTTCGAACATCATATTTTGGAGACGAATGATGATTACAAGTTTTTACTTGTTGGATACTTTTCGCATTGTAAAGAAATTTCGAGATGAGTACAATGTAATAATTGTATTTCGAATGCATAAAGAAAGCGTAATTTCTTAAAACGTCACGTCCAATGAAATTTGTAAAAAATGGAGGATCCATTTTTGCTCGAGAATATCTAATTACGTGTTATTGCCGGTTTTAATAATAAAGTCACCCGCATGGAAACGTCTGAGTCTCTGAAAAAAATTGGGCCCGGTAATACGTTGGTACACTTTAAAAACCCGTAATTTCCGGAAGATTGATGTTTGCACAAAACAGTGTATAGAGTTTCTTTCGAATGTTCATGACCATTCACGCCGATAAAATTCTTCGCGGCGTTTTTTTTCCGGAGAATAATTTACAATTATAGTTGAGAGGAAAAAGTGTAAACAAATTAAGTTTTAAAATGAGAGGTTGCTTTGTGTTAGAAGCAACCCGTCCATTTTGCCGAGAAAAATAATGAGGCTTTTGAGAGGTTCCTGGAATTGTTTTTCTGAAATGAGGAATTGATAAAAACTTAAGGTAAATAATGTTTTTTTTCTGGAGCTTTTCGAAGGTGTGTTTTATTTCGTAGAAATATGACGGTATGAAAATGTGCTTTGTTGATGTATTGTGTTTGTTTTTGTTAATCACATGTCTGTAATATTTCTCACGATTCACAACTCTAGTTTATTACGGGTTTAAATTCAACAGCAAATATTCCATTTTTTGGGTCCACATCCAAATGAACCTACTGTTGATACTTACAATACCACAAAATTAATTCTTGTCGCATGAAACAAACAGAGAAGTTAGTTTATAAGAAGTTGGGATATTCATTTCTCTGACAAGAGGGTAAACGCGTAGGTACTTGCCGCACTTGGAACGAACCTAGAGAAACAGTGCATCGTCTCTCATCCTTTGGCAGTTTTCCAACCTGCCGAAGGCCTTGATCAGTTATTGCGGACCGCGGTTCATGCGGTTTTTCTAATGCCTGCCAAGGCAGGGCGCAGTCGCCGTTTGCAGCCGCACCGTTATGTACGTTTTTGTGGGATTGCTTATCGGATACCCAGATGATGCACAACAGTAGTAGCTGTACCGTAAAGGCAGCTCCACACATGCGGCATTCGGCGAATCCCGAACAACCGCTCGCCGAATCCCGAGAAGGGTGGACGGTTTGCTTGCGATTCGCCGAGCGCCGAACACTCGGTATTCGCCCCACCACGTGTCGATCGTTAGGACACATCAAAGGGAGCAAACATTCGCCCAACACATCAGCTGCTCGGGATTGGGCGAGCAGTAGTTCGCTGCACGGCGAATGCCGAATGCGAGGAGCCGCTTTAAGACAAGTAAACCTTCTCAAAGTGTTTTTAGAATAGTAATAGTTCACCATCTTCTCTAAGAATTTTAATTTGTCGACTACAAACTATTTTTTTGATTTGTTTGTGTGATGTATTGTATTTTAAATTAATTAAATATTTAAAAGTGACAGAATATGTTAGGAAGAACTACACTTCTTAAATGCAAGTGGCAATTTCATTTATTGACTTCATAAATTAAATATTAGACATTTTAAATTTGTAAACATATTCTGTATCCAGTTTTAAACATTTAGGTTTTTGATTTTAATTCGTGCTTCATAAAAAAAAGCATTACAAGATTGAAGGTTCTTAACAAAATCGGCTGGCTGGGAAAATAAAATATTACCGAATCCAGTGCAATCACGTAGTGGACGCCTTGATGTGCGTAAAAATTGTGCAGAGTTCAACATTGAAAGAAGTACTTCGGAAAAACGACTCCTGATGGCGTTAGTGATGCCGGTAGCTGACGCGCACCTTTGTCACGGATCGTGTTGAATTCGGGAACAATTTCGCGATTCCTTTGGTCGCACGCCGAAGCCACCTAGACGAAAGAGATCGTTATTTGCCGTGTGACGCACAGGGGGCCGAAATGAAGCGCAAAACATTTTTGCGTGCAACACACATGAAGTATATTTTCTCTTTATAGGATATCGAATAAAGCTCATTACATTTGATCATTTTGAGTCGAAGATTGTGAACTGACAACGGTGCGTTTGTGAGGGTTCTGCTTTGGTAATCGCTAGGTATGTATCGGAGAAATCACAGATAACGATCGATAAGTGTAGCCGGCCGTTGGAATTCTCCTCCGAAGATGTTTGAATTAGCTATATATAAATAGTGTCGAAAATCCATCCTTGAAACTCAAACCTTCAGTCAGTGCCCCCCACCCCCCTACTTTCCAGTCGCTGACTCGGCTTCGGTGACGTAATGCTTCCTCTCAGCCATTGTGGCAGGTTTTATCAATTGCAAATAAGTTCAGGTTTATTAAGATACATTCATCTCTCTGTTTTCTTCAAGGACCTCAACATTTCGCACCAACATTTTTAAGTTTTCTTTTTCTTCATTTTTTCGATTTCTCATTTTGATTTCTTTTTCTTTTTTTGTGGTGGTCGTTTTTGTGATACTCCTCTGTGAACCTGTTTCGGCCCACTGTGTGACGCGGCGCGGGCCCGCCCAGCGCGCTCACCTGAGACTCGCATCAGCAGCTCTATCGCCCTTTGTCTGACGCGCAATGCATCGGACGAACTTTTGCTTCGGGCGGAATTTTCTGGAACTAATCGCGGCTGCGCGCCCTCTGGAGCGCGACCCCCCAAGAACTTCCGCGTCTCGCGCAGGCGGTGATTAACGGAAGCGAATCGCACGGCGCCTCGTGGACGCGGTATGCTTCTCGTAATTCGGTTGCGTTCGGGCTTCCGTTCCGGTGCAGTTCTTGTTGTGATGATGTGTGCTCTGAGGCGAATGAGAGGTGACCCGTAACACAATGGATGTGCTGATTTTGTTCCACCTTTCGATTCAACTTCGCTTAAAATCGTTTATGTCAGGGGATATTCATGTGTAATGTTTTGCCGGCGTGGCGGATTTGCGGAAAGATCGATCGAGTCTGTACACTTTCATCTGCTATATATGTATATACGTTATAAACAATGTATTGTCTGTGTTAGTTGAATTTGTTTTGTGTTCACACTGGCTGTATTTTCATGAATTAATATTTAATATTCATTAATATTTTAATTCTAAGACACATTTAAATTTAGCCCAATAGAAAAAGAAGTACTACTGGTAGCGAGACCATAATGTTTGTATGCTTATTTAAATGGTTTAAAAATATAATATACAAATTGGAAGTATTGAATAAAGTTAATAAATATTACTATACTTTAATGTAATTCAAATGTTTTGTTTAATTTAAAAACAATGCCACCACCACTTCTTAATGATTTTGATAGGAACCCTTCATTCCAACACTGGAACATTGTAATTCTTCCTTCAACTCATTAATCCAAAACTACGTATACAAACTGCAGAAAACCGCTTACGTCCCTGTCATTCGGATATGCGTATTCCTAATTACTACTGCATTACTCGTCTGAATATGGAGATAAGAGGGCTTGCAAAACACGGCATAGACGCTCACTGCGCGCGGAAGACGGGAGCGTTAAGGGCTCGTTAACGGGCTCTCGTTGCGGAATGCGATTGGCCGCGCAACAAAGCGAAGCGGCGATGCACCTGCGCAGGCGCGACGCGCGGCGAAGTGGTGCGAAGCGGAGGCGTAGGCGAAGGCGAAGGCGAAGGCGAAGGCGAAGGCGAAGGCGAAGGCGAAGGCGAAGGCGAAGGCGAAGGCGAGGGCGAAGGCGAAGGCGAAGGCGGAGGCGGAGGCGGAGGCGGAGGCGAAGGCGGAGGTGAAGATAGCGGCGAAGGCGGGGGTGGAGGCGAAGGCAAAGCAGAGGGGGAGACGGAGGCGGGGGCGGAGGTGGAAGCGATGGAGAAGGCGAAGGCGAAGACGGAGGCGGAGACAATCGCCTGGCCAGAGTCGTAAGCTCTTCACTGCCGCGCTTTTTGTTCTCCCCACGCCCGGCTGCTGCTAACGCCCGTAAGCTTCCGGAGAGTGACGATTCGCCACTGGGGAGCTACTGGGGATGCGTCGGATGTGGTGTGTGTGTGTGTGTGTGTGTTTGTGTGTGTATGTGATACCGCTGATGTAGACGCCGTCGTTTTATTTCAGTGTTGTCAGGATCTTGTATTCGTGTCATTATTGAACTCTAAGGTGTGTTTAGTTTTACCCTTTAAAGGAATGAAAGGCACAAACTGTTCTTCGTGCGTTAGGTTAGATTATATATATGAATTTAAACAAATACAGGACTTAAACTAGATTGTATACAATTTGAAACGAATTTCAAACTATTCATTTGTGCGCTGAAACCATAGAGTCAGCCACTCTATGTAGCATATTCTACCTCACTAGTGCAAACTGACTTTCCTGGCGCATTGTATTTAATTTCTCTCATTCGACCCGTAATCGGTCTTTGAATTTGGACATTTATAGTTTTTCTCTGGTTTCTCTGTCGTTGTGGTATCTTTCGCTTTTTTGTATTAATTACTTAACCTTTTCATTATTCGTTTTTTCCTTTATCCTTATTTTCATTATCGAAGAGTTCAGGCTTTTCCTTTTCCACTTTTTTCCATTTTGTTGATGTCGGTTCTTTATCTCCTTTCCTTTTCTTCATTAACTACATCTTGATATTCTGTTGTGGATATGGGGCTCAGGAACATAACAATCCAACTCTAAAATGTAAATTGCAATGTCACGATCTGAGTGAAAAGGATAAGAGAAAACATAAAAGTTGTCTGCATGATTCACAAATGTATGTTAGAACACAAGTCTACATTTTGTTTGTTTTAAGTTGCATAATTAAAACTGTCATCGTCAGACGTAGGGGGAAAAATAACTTTCTAATGAATGTGAGAGGACTTGAAAGAGAGAGTACATTTTGAGAATCGAGAGACTGCCTGCAATGTGTATTTTCGTGAGGCAACATATTTTTACTCCAGTGATCGAAGTATTCTCGCTTCTTTCTCAAACGTATTCGAGTAAATCACACTTTTGCCCCCAATTTCGTACTCATTGGTTGTTTGTGTGTGTGTAAAGAACCCATTCCCAAGTTCAGCGCCATTTAACTCTTTTCTTACACTTATTAAACCCGAAAAAATTGTAATATCGACAAAATGTGCATTAAGTTTCGAGATAACCCTATTTGTTTACTGTAAATGAAGAGTGAAAGCAGAAATACAACTCTACCTACGACTCTTGCTAAATCAATCGTACTTTCTCTACCGTACGTTTACGATATTCCAAAAACAGATCGTTATTGCATATTGAATCTCGGTACATTCTATTTTGCAGCATCTGCGACGTCTCCTTCAATGAGGAAATAGTGTTGCAATAAAATCTTTGCAAATGATGGAGTTGAATATGTTACTTCCCTCCAGTTTTAGGACCAGTGCTGCATTTCACTTGCACGCGTGTCAGCCAGCGACTTGGTCGGAAGTGGCGTCTGGGCAGGATTTTCGTCTGACCGTCAGCAGGAAGGCTCCACGGCCGTTGTTTCATCCAGTGGGAAATCCCTTTCAACTTGCATTTCCTTCTCCCGGGTTTCCGTTGGCCTTCTACTCAGAAACCGTTGCAAACGGATAAGACTGTGTTCATTGTTACACTGCAATTTTTACTGTTTATCATTCAGAAAGAATTGTTTGTTTCCACTTTCTATGCCTCTTATTTGATGATGGTGGCCAATAGTATGCAAAGACATCTCAGCAAGCAAGGTTTACTATGGAATTTTCTAACAATTTTATGTACTGGTTTTACGTTCTACTTAGACAAACATTTCCGTTCACAAGATGTGAACTCATCTTCTACGATTCCTGATATTGCAAAATGTAAAGGTTTTTCTCATCATTTTCAGACATCATATCAGATCTTGAGAAAATCTTGAGAGGTTTTAAAAGTTTGATTGCGTTTTCCGACACATTTTGTGAATTCTTTATGTGATGTACAAAAAAATCTTCCTATTTCCCTACACGATTTCACACTTTTATGTTTTGATGTTCTGTCAATATTTGTTGGAGATTGTTTGATAAAGAATGACTCCAAAGAATGCAGTGAAAGATTGGCACAACATGTTCCGAAGTGAATGAAGAAGAAAGAATTATGATTAGAATGGCTTTAACGAAATAAAATATATCCTACTGATTGTAAAGAAACATGAAGACTTAACTTCAGTTCATACATACGAAGAATTTAGTATTCCAACATGCTCAAAGATATACTATGATGTCAATAGCATCGAAGGCGTCATGGTGATGGACGTAGTGCTATCTGTTAAGTAACATTTTGTTTAGAAACATGAAATGTTTCAAATCATTGAGGGATAACACAAAACTGTCCTTTCAATGAAAAAAAATTTTTCTATAAGAATATGAAGTTGATATATTTTTTTATTATACGTAGAGCATTTTGGAGCCATTTGACTGGTTGACAACGACCTGAGACTCATAAGAGCCTGCGAATCCCAAAACCACCTACGTTGAATGCTATCAATGCTTAGTAGGGCAGGTTTTGCAGTAGTTTCGCAAGAACATCCAGGATGCTCAGGTCACCCGTCAGGTCTTTGAATGGTCTATTTTTTGGACATTTATGACCTTGCGTCTCCAGTTCTATCTGGCGATCACGAAATGACGTTATTTTTTCGATCTCCACGAGGTCCATTCTGGAATATCCTGAAATGGCCTCTTCCCTTATACTTATAGCATGTATGTATGTACTTGGCGCGACAGCCCGTGAACGTCCCTATCTCGTCGCCATAGGTTAAGGGGCCTGCTACGCAGCCATGGGTTACAGGGGTACGTGTGGTTAGCACGAAGACATCCCCCCGCTGTATTCCGGTCTTCTCAACCTGAGGAGTGAATTTTCTCATCGTCACACAGCAACATACTGAATCATTGCAAGGAAAACGCACGCTGCAGTCTTGGCTCGAACGGGAATCGAACCTGGGGCCGCATAGTGTAAAGCGAGCTCACTGACCACTCACAACGAGCTCTATACTTATGGCATCATCATCATTATCTTTATTATTATTATTATTATTATTATTATTATTATTAACATAGTATTAGCAATCTGATGTTTCAATTAGTGATAAGGGTATATAATGCATTATTACGCATGACAAAAACTACGAAATACAACATACTTCTAATTGCATTCATATTGCGAGTTCGGGTCTTACGAAGTAAGGAACTTTGGGTCTTACGAACTAACAAAAGAGTCCGCGTAATGCGCCATTCCGCAGCCAGGGCACGTCCCAGTGCGCGCTGCCCACCGCGGGCACGTCCGTGGGCACGGCCGTCGGCCCATTTGCGCGCGTTTCGCCTCGGACAGCGCCGTCTAATGTTATGCGCACTCGCAAACGCGCCCTGCGATCGCAAACGACATAAATTTCGTCACCGCTTGAAACAAGATCTCCACAACTCGATGTGCTTCTTGTTTATTTTCCACTTCATACTGGCTTCTTTCCAGTTCACAGCGTGTTTGCGAGAACAAAACGGTGAGCGGTGTGTGTGTGTGTGTGTGTGTGTTTGTAATATCGGGTCCGTCCTTGGAAACGTATCCGAGAACGCAATTTTTACGGTTCGGTGTTTTCTCGTCACGGGATCTCCTATTGCGGCAAGTAATTAGTTGACTCAGGCTTGCGGTTTCTCCGGCCCCAACCACCGTATTGGTCAAATGATTTCTCTCGTTTCACGAGAGTAGCTAGCTATAAATCGTTGGCAGTCGATATCGGATTGACTACAATAACTTTCCCTTACCGAGACGGTCTGTCTTGAATTTCTTCACGTGTAATTAACTAATTTAATATGAGAGACAGATGATATCTAATGTCAATCTCAAAGAAAAGTAAATTATTTATAGCCAATTACTCTCAGGAAAGTTTTCATTGAGTTGCAATAAGGCAATAAGTGGAGACTGCAATGTTCACTTCTTGGCGGTAAGACGCAGACTAGTTGGACTGTACACAGTCCTTGTTTCAAAGGAGGTAAAATAGGGAATGCTTGAGCATGCCACAATGAAACGTTGTGAAACAATCGGGCGTTGGAACTACTAAAAGAACGACAAAAAACAATCAGTTGTGTTTTCCTTTGATACCCACATGAACAGACGTAGGTAAATGCATAAGTAAATTAATATATAATCGAGCTTTGGCCCTCCGCCGGTTTATTAGTATACACTCTAAATTTTAATTAAGTCATCTGTCACAGAATTTGTCACTTCCCTCATTTCATGTCCTAAGTACGATCAACCCGAAACAATATTTTAGATGTTTCGGTTTTCCATATATTTGCACGTGTTGTGCTTTTCTGTTGAAACTTTTCTACAATTATTCCTTAGTGTAATGTAACCGCACATGTTCAACTTCAGTTTATTTTCATGTGTGAATTTTGATTACATAGGTTTTAAGTTTTCAATTTTATTCGGAGGCCCTATAGTTGGGTCATATCCTGCATATGAATGAAAAGATAGTTATAAAAAGTACAATACCCTTTTAAAGAGATACGGTGAACACTAAGAAAATAATTGGTGAATTTACGTAGTTTCCAACTTGAGTAATGTTTAACGACAGTTACATATTTGGAAGACATTTGTACATTTCTCTCTACCTACTAATAGCATAGTAATAACCTAGTAATACCTAATAAAAGTAATAACTAATATAACCAGTAATCACTAATATATCTAATAATGACTAAAACACATCCAGTATTGACTAAAACACATCTAGTATTGACTAAAATACATCTAGTATTGACTAAAATACATCTAGTATTGACTAAAATACATCTAGTATTGACTAAAATACGTCTATTATTGACTAAAATACATCTAGTATTGATGAAAATACATCTAGTATTGACTAAAATACGTCTAGTATTGACTAAAATACGTCTAGTATTGACTAAAATACGTCTAGTATTGACTAAAATACATCTAGTATTGACTAAGATACATCTAGTATTGATTAAAATACATCTAGTATTGACTAAAATACATCTAGTAATGACTAAAATACATCTAGTAATGACTAATATACTTCTTGTAATGACTAATATACATCTAGTAATGCCTAATATATATATCTAGTACTGACTGAAATAATCTAGTAATGACTAATATATAAGTAGTAATAGCCTACTAATTCGGAGGCGAAGAGACGCGCCCGTGAGAAAGGAAGAGCGGCGCGCGCAGAAGGAGCGATTTCCGAAGGAGGAACCGAGCGAGCAGCAGGGGGCGGCGCCGGGCAGCTGTCGCTCGCCTGCACCGGAAGGAAGCGCCTGTTGTGGAACCTCCCACACACTCGCCCGCCTGCTCGCATCGCTTCCGCCCCGATGCTGCTACTTTCCCGCCCTTTTGGCGGCTGTCTTCCCGCCACTTCGAAGACATTCCCTTTCGACCCGCCTCTCCATTAATCACCCCGCAATCATTGTTCGCGTGTCTTCAGGAAGGCATATGAGAAGCAGGCGGGGCTAAGGTTGAGAAGAAAGAACTGAGCGCCTATGTCACTTCACATGAAAGTTGAAAATCAGTCTTAATGTAAATACACACTACCAAAATGAACCTATTGAGCTGAGGGGCTAAGTTTGAGAAGAAAGAACTGAGCGCCTATGTCACTTCACATGAAAGTTGAAAATCAGTGTTAATGTAAATGCACACTACCAAAATGAAGCTATTGAGCTGAGATAGAGAACCGTTTACTAAGTTCCTACTATATGTTTCACGTTCAATTTTATTTTCCACTATTCAGTTGCTCTCCTTATTTTGGGTCAAGGGTTTTTTACAATTTTAAACCACTCATTCACTCAAACGCATGTATATCCAATCAATTTATACAACGAACTTCGCCTCTACAGATCTTTTCTCTAATTTTTTCAACTGTCAATAAAATTATCGAAAGGTTGTTGTTTACTGAACAAGGATATTGGTTAAATCTTTTGACACCTTTAGACTTGAATTTATACACAGGTCCATTAACCGCAAAATTTCAGCGGAGGGCATCAGCGCAAAGAACGTCAAAAGAATTATTCCCGATTGAACTTATGTTCAACATAAAAGTATGATTAACTCCCGAGTGACGAGCTTGTACCGACTGGGGCGGTGTTCTACAGGTGGGAGATACCTGGTTGGGAAAACAGTGCTAGCCGGTGGGAGGTCGGCGCTTAATATCAACATCAATGGGGTCCAGATCACCGCAAAAAACCATGAACCACACGAGACGAATGACCTTTTGTGCAGTTGTCGCCCCCGGAATCACTAGTAATCAATCATGACATCGTTCCTACTGCTCCTATCATTCCTACCGTTTCGGCGCACCTCACGCGTCCGCCTCCACCAGCCCTCCCACCCCCTCCCCTCTAACCCCTCCACATCCCTTGCCATCGCTGTGCTGTGCCTGCTACCTCAATCGTTCGCACAGCTCGCGACGTCCCTACCGCTTTAGACCACCTGTCTCGTCCGCTTCCACCGCGCTCCACCGCCACCGCCGTCTTCCCGCCTTCACGCTTGGCCGCTCGCGACGCGTCCACGGCCTCGCATCCGCCCTCCACTCGTCGCCTCCCCCTCCCCTCGCCCCTTCCCTCGCCCGTTCCCCTCCCTCGTGCGCCCTGAAAAGGAAATGAGTTACGTGTCCACTTGTCGACTGAGCCATTTTTCCTTCCCCGCTTGTTTCTCCTTTGTTTGCATGTGAGAGTGTCTGGGGGGTGCTGCACTCTTTTTGGAATATTTTCTGAATCTTTTGTTGCAAGAAGATACTTGGAAAACCGTCCATATTATTCAAGAGTTCCCGACTGTTACTTGTATGCTATTATTTATGAGTTCGGTTATATTTGAAAAGGATATTACAAAACTGTCAATCAATCATGTGGAAATGTTGAGTTGCACGCGTTTGGTTCGCAATGAATATGTAGGTTACACAATACTCTTTCCAATTAACTGTGTATGTACGACTAAAGAGTTATATTAGCCATAAAATATTTATGGCTAATATATATGGCTGTATGGATATCACTCAAAAAATATAAGAGAGTTAAGATAATGCCTTCCCAAAAATCATTTAATTAGACTTCTACAAACTTTTTTTACCTTGATTACCGTAGTTTTTATGTACGATTTACACTTTACCCTAGTTGTTTTATGCAAATATATCGTCTATTTACTTTCCTTTCGATTTTAAATCTTGTAATTGGCTGTGAAATCAAATACAGTAGATACGAATATATTGTCTTTTTGAAGCATTAAAAAATCGTTGTACTCATTCATATGAAATGGCTTTCAATTATTCTTTTGCGATTAATGGATTTCATACACATTACATACTTCCGATACGGCATGAATTTACAATAAAAACAATATCAAATCACTTTCCTTTTTGCTGAAACATTAACTCAGTGAATATGACGAAAATGTCCTGTTGATAAGGATATTTTATAATCATCCTGTTTTTAACGTGAACCTCAAACTGCTTTTATCTTATCCGTACTATTTGAGGGAATGCACATTTTCTGCATGATGTCCAGCGCAAGAAGGGCATCCGGTTGGGTTAATCGCATTTCCTCAGAGAGCACATTGTCTCCTTCGCATGCCGTTTGCTTCGATTGTGGAGGATCGCAAGCTTAGACCGAGCGCTGAATCACCGCCCCCGGCCGTCTCGAGAGCCGGGTTGGAAAGGCTTATAAGCGGAGGCGTGACTCCTCGCATGCCTCCTCTTGAAGAGAATGGAGAGCGAATGGGAGAGGGGGCGGCGTCTGCAAGTGAGGCGTCCGCCCGCGCGCAGCGGTGACATTCGGAGGGAAGCGGCAGGGCGGCCAACGCAGTACACCTGTCGTAGCAAGCACACGAAGGAATCGAACGATTAATTAAGCAACTCTGTATTTCTTAGATTGACCAAACTTCTGACTGCGTCCCTTAAATATGAGGGGGAATACGAAGGTAAACCCTCTTGAGGATCCTTCCAGACCAGCAATGAATTAAAGTTTTACTAACCTGTTCGTTAATAATTAATATTACTAATGGACAATATTTTAAATAATAACGTTATTGAACTTTCAATTTATTTATTACATGTATACTTACTCACCTGGATGGAGTGTTAAGCTCTCTCATATAGAATGATATATTCCCCCTCCCAATTTGCACAGAAATGTGTAATAGATATACTAATAACTCTTGACTGAACTGTTGTTTGTATGTATATACTCGGTGTGACAGCCCGTGAACGGGCTCAGGCCTACCGGCGACGTCCCTGCCTCGCGGTTACGGGTTAAGGGGTTCGCGTAGTTAACATGTATATATCCCCACTCCGTATTCCGGTCTTCTCAAGCCGAGAAGAGAGTTTCGTCACACAGCAAGGAAAGCAATAACGCTGACCAAGAGCTAGCCACGAGCCTTGATTTGCTGTTTACTTTACCAAATGAATGCTAAATGAGTATCACTCAGCGCTTAAATCTCGAAGTAACCAAAAATATCTAAAATATGCAGCTTAAATCTCTCTTTAAGATAACAACTTGCTGCTCATATTGTGGTGGAACTTCCTCTTCACGATCTGTGAGTTTAGAAGTATTTAATCTCTTCGACCAATTCAACCAATTCGACCAACCTTCGACCAATTCGACAGGAAGGGCCGCCCTTTCTTCGGCGAGCCTCAATTACTTCGTGAGCGCCAACCACCTTCGCTTGCGTCTTGTGCGCTTCGGCGCGAAGAGGCGTCGGCGCCCGCCAGGTGCGTCCGAGTTCCCGCTTCCGCCCTCTTCCCGCGCGTTTCGCCTCTTCCGCCGCGCTGCACGTGACCGCCTCGCGCGCCGCCGCCGCCGC
>BOPP01000085.1:4617918-4629427 GCA_017312745.1 Gryllus bimaculatus | reverse complement strand
CCTGCCCTCCTCCACGCCTCGCCCCTGCCGCCGCCGCATCGCAGCAAACGAGGCGGCGCGAGCTCCCGCCCTCCGCAGACGCCTGTCCACGCCTACGCACGTGGCACGGAAAGGAGCGTTATCTACTGATGTATTTCAATCTTTGATCCCTCTGTTTATTGACAATCATGCATTAAGAAAAAACAGTGATTACTAATAGTTGTACAGTATTTGTTGTACTCCAGTGATTTCAATAGTTGTACAGTATTTGCAGTTTCGTGAACGTATTTTGTTGTCATGAGGCTTACTTTGCAGCATACATTTGTTTTGCCGGAAATTTTCTTAATGTTGTCATATATTGTTTTATTTGTTATGCATTTATTTGTGATATGTCAGTGCCCATCGTGGTGCATATTTTCGAAGTTTTAACTACATAAATGCAAGTGTTGGTGCGTATACGTTCGGTCCCTACGTAGGCATCAGCATCATTGTTGAACATTTTAACGTCTGCTTTTTCTATACGGTTATCAGCTGACGCTCTCTGTACTCAGTTGCATCATCCCCCTGTTTGATTACATTGTACCCCTTTGAGACGCCTAAATGGCTTGAAAGCCCGTAGATTGTAGTACTGTTTTCTGTCGCTGTTCTCCGATTAAAATTTCTCTACACTTGGTGAATTATGAGCGGGGCCAATATTATCCACTCGCGAGTTTCAAATTTTGGGATTGAAGCTCCGATTGGATAACTTTTAATCAGAGGATAGCGACTAGTAAGCCCTTGGCGGCACTTGGAGCTTGTACGAGTAGAGAGGGGCTAATGGCGGTTAGTAGGCACCCTTAGACCCATTACGATCCTCCTCCCCCTAGCTAGTAGGTAGTCATTAAAATACAGACTCTCCGGCAAGGAAACGCCTGGGATGATACACATTAGGATGCCACGTGGAGGTTGGGATAGGCTTCTCCATGCCACAGAATTAACGAAAGCATTCATGCTCAAGGCGGGATCCGAATCGCCGATTCAGCAGCTAACGGCTGCCGCCGTAATTACTACGGTTCCTCATCTATCGAGATTTACATGATTTCTATTGAAATAAAAATATCTCCATAATCTCATAATGTGTATTAGTGAAAAATAGGCTCTCCATTTAATATTGTAGAAAGCTGCCGCAACACCTGCTCTGCGCTCGATTGTGAATTTGAATACCTCGTAACGTTTGCATGTTTTCAACAAAGGCCAATTATCACGTATCTCATATAATATTCTTAATTGTTATTGATCAATTAATGGCCGCTTGAGAAAGTCACAAACCAGTTCTATGTAACTACATCGCCAACATTCCAATTAGGATATGCCACCAGAAAAGGAGGATTGATCGTTGGTTTGTTGAGAATCATTAAAAACAAATATTATTTCCATTAGAAAAAACGAACAATAATGAAACATATGAAAGTTTTTATATCTTTCAACTGGTGTAAAATTATTTTAATTCGCAGCAACTATTTTATTAATAATCTAGTTTTAATTAAACCTCCTTTACATCATTATAAGAAATATTGAGCGAGCTATATGAAGTGTTAGAATTGTAAGAATTGAAACATGTAAATTGTAGAAACACCAATCTACCTAACCCCTTCGAAAGCATGCCTTGCTTCGAAAACGATGTAATTGAGTAATGAAAGAAAAAAAGAACGCAAGAGAGAACAAAAAGAAAAAAGAAAGAAAGGAAGAAGAAAGAAAGCACAAAGTTTGAATAGAATCTCTCATAAAAAAGAGCCAGTTCGAAAAACTGTCTATTTACGACGTGAAAAATTGGATAAACAAAAAAAATGAAATCTACCTTTTCGTCACGACTTTAATGATCATTGTTTTTAAACGTTAGACAAGATAACAACTGAAAAAAGTTTATTTAATATATAATTTAGAAATATAAACCTGTGTATTTAAATACATTATAGTATTAGGGAAGTAGGCATAGTTAAATAATCAGTCACTTTCATTTCAGTGAAGTAGTGAATGCTTACCATTTCCCGATGTGTTGACATCACTGAAACACGAGGCATTTTTGCGCTCGCCGTTCCCCTGTGCCGCCCACTGTGTGGACGCCGCCGTTCGGTCGCTGGGTCACGGTGACGGCGCGGCGCGGCGCGGCGCGCCCATGCGTCTTTCCGCCGCTCGTGACGCCGCCGGCCTGCTCTCGCTCCGGCTCCCGCTGCGCGAAAGGAACGCCTCTTGTCGCGCTTTTTAGGCCCACGCAGGCATTTCCGCCCCCGATCCACAGCCTTCTTCCTTTTCGTTTGAGGTTTACCTTTTTGGTGCGCCAAAGGTACTCGATGCAGGGATGGATGATGTAATGTAATGGGTTGTTATTAGAGTCATCCTTTCAGAAACTTAATTCATTCTCTTCTTTCGCACTTCAGTTAGTAATTGCACTTCTTTTATATTTCCTTTTTTGTTCATCGCTAATTAAATGACAACGACGTCAACCCTTCTTTTATTTAAGGGCGCATCATCAGTTAGGTCATTAGCGTCCACTATAGATAAACGAAATGGTTAACAGTATGATGCGATATGGTGACGGTTAGGGGTGAAAGGACGAACACAAATACAACCATGTTCGAATCGGGTCTCGAACCCGCGATCCATCAGTCCGAAATTGCTACGGCACTACTGCCTTAATGATCTTGGCTATCCGAACGACGTCAACTCTTTGTTTTCTTTTATTTGGCACGATTTCAACTCTATTTTAAGACGTTGGTCTGAGAAAGTGTCATAAATGCTTCCACGTGAAGTTCACGTTGTGAGGGGTTAATCTTGGATAACCGTCATTATCTCGTGACTCATCAATTAAGAGAATGTGTAAGTGTCCTCATCTACACGTGAGATCACATCTATACCAGATGTAACCTGCAAGGTACAGCTGGAACATATGACTCACGCGCGGCTGTTTGATTGTAGCGGCTCAATGACAAATTATTATTTAAACTTCTATTGATCACAGAATGTTGATCTATTGATCATTCTATTGATCATTGAATAGTGATTATAATGAGAGGTTGCCCTTTTCAATGATGTGGAGAAAAGTGTTTGCAAAACTCTTATTATGAAGGTCGAAATACAATAAGTGAACATACGGCAGTGGTAAAGTTGTTCTGACTTCTGAAAAAATATTCAATTCCAAATGTGAATTAAATAAAATGTAAAATATAACGAAAACATTTGTGTTCCTGCACTTGAAGGATAATCACTATCCATTTCTACATTATTCAGATCACTCGTGTTTTTCATGCAGTTGGAGAGTAATGAAAACTTCGAAACGTTCCTCCAAGTTTAGAAAGGAGAACATTCTTTATATACTTGTTGAATATTCTAGATAGTTTTTGCCTTTGTGCACTGTGATAGCATTGAAATAAGTGTCTTTCGAAATGGGATGCTTTTAAAGCTCTGACTAATCAGGGCCAAAGCAATGAAATCCAGGGCACCCCGTGCGTGTTCAGTGAACGGGAGTACTGAATTACATAAGAGGATTTACGCGTCAATTGGCACTGCTTTGAATGAAAGCCCTCACATGCACAGTTGCCACTCCATTGACCACTAGGCTCTTGTGGATACCATGGTTTGACTGAATACTAATAAAAATGCGTCTCTGTCCTCACATAATCGGCCTATTGCGCTTAGTGATGATACTTTTGTATTAATGAAGTTGTTTTAAGTTCGAAAAAATAACCTTTATCGCGGAGGGCGGCTGACATATTTGCGGGCTCACTTTTGTCCATAAAATCGATACTTTGTTATTATAATTATTATGAATCCGCTGAATGTGCAGTATTCCCGCAACGCGTATGCACACGTCAATCACGATCGTTTGAATGCCAATAAATTTAGCCGCAGCTGATATGCCAGTTACAAATCATGGCTATCCGTTGGCCTCTCTCTTCAGATAATGTTAATAAGAACACCTAATGTTGAATCACAAGTTAATATATTATTCTAGAATTCTTGAAACCAGAATCAATCGGTAAATATTACCTTCTCCACTTCCGCGTATATTTTGTTCCTTACTTCAGAACAACCGATTAATTTCCTGAAGTACCTTTACCAACTTCAAATATCCTGACGTCACTACTATATGGGTTTTAAAACCATAATGTCACATGCAAATCCAGCCTACATTCAGGAGTCCATTCATTAGCAAACTCCATCCAGTTTCCCTCTCCACAAACTTGCATCCACGTTAACCGATGCTACATCCCTCAATTGTCTCTTTTCATGAGTTCTCACAACTCAAAAATGTTTTTTTCATTTCGTAAAAATAATTTAGCGTAACATATTTAAGCCTGGAATTGTATGTTATTACTCAAATTATTACGTTTAAATCAAAAACTTTCAGACTTACGACTAAAGTTAACTGCGTCCGTATAATTTCCATTAACAACGCCCGTGCGTATGAATGATGTAGACAAATAAGGACTTTATTTGTCGTTAATTCATATTTTAAAGAGTCGCCCACGTCTCTTATTATATTGTTAAACACACTGACGACACATGGCGTCATTAAATTTTTAGACAGCACACCTAAAGAGCTCCTTGCAAAACGTGTAATAGCCCGTCTTGCGGTTTTGTTTCGTCCCTGTGCTGTACATAAGTCTTCCCAGCTGGCCCGCTGGCGCGCGGCGCAACAAGTGCGTCGGACAGGCTCACGTGGGGACAAAGCATTTCTGTTTCTGTGTTAAGCTTTAATGACGACGTATTCAGCGCCCCGCGTGACACAATGCTTTCAATTAACGCCGCATCAAATCCCGCCTTTGCGCGGCTCGGAGCTTTGCGTCGCCACCCGCTCCCCTGAAAGCGCCCCGGCCTCGCGCGGCACGCGTGGTCAGGGCGTGCGAAGGGCATCGAGCCGTGACTAGCCGGCGCACGCGTGTCTCCGCCGGCGCTCCTACGGATTCAGACCACCCCCTCCCACTTAAGCAATAGCCCGTACCAGGCCGCTTGTCATTGTTCCATTGTTTTGGGGGGCTGGCTCTTGAAAGTTTAGAGAAATCTGCGCCTGCGCCGACGGGACAAAACGGGGCGGTCCGGCGCACAGAAGCCTTGCTGAGGGTGATTTGTTTCAGTGGGCTAGAGAGGGCATGCTTGACGCACTCATTGATGATAATTGAAAATGGCACCCAAATGGGTTGATTCAGAATGAAATCCTGATTCATTGCAGTTTGTCGTTCATATTATTGTCTTAGTTTACCTATAATCTACATTTACTTGAAAACAAAGAATGTGGAAGGTTGACAACAATTTCTGTTTGCTCTGGATTTCGTAACAGCAATCCTGACGGTGCCCAATGACAAATATTCACATTTTTCCCTTTTATTGATCAATAAATATAACAGCGAATGAATAAATGCTCTCCCTACGTGTTGAACTCACTAAATGTATGAAATGTTTGTCTACTGTAGTGTCTTTTTTATGTCATGCCCGAACGGGACGTACAATACAATGGTGAATTCATTCATATGAAGATTTACTACGTGAGTAGGACACCAAGGGATAGTGTCCCGAATATTTTTATACAAAATTTCCTATTTAGTTCATAACATTTAACATTTTAATGTAATATATTGCAATCGCAAAGGGTTTTCTCCGTATTGGCTGAGCGTCCGTCCTACCGGCTGGCAGGTAAAGGGCAATCTGCGTGCAATTCGCCCTGAGGAAGGTCGGAGCATGTTGGCATTTGTGGCAAGCCGCGGCGTCTCCCTTAAAGCCAAGTAGAAACTAACTTCAGACGCGGAAGCCTATGGCTTCTAAGATTTGTTTTTTCACATTCACATTGATTACGTCTGTGTCGATTTTTGTTGATTGGTTTTTACAGGCGGTCAACTGATAAAGTCATTAGTACAGTAAATGTAGTGAATGGTTTCTGCTCGAGAGGTAGTGGGGATCTTTCCCCGAAGAATGGTAAGATCCGGTGCAGACGTACCGTCGTCTAGCAGTGTTTTCCCAACCAGGTACTCCCACCAGCGGGGCACCGCCCCATCCGGGACAAGCTCTAAGCTCCCAACCTGTCTCCCGGCGTGTGTGGTAGTGTAGGGCATGTCAGTGTGTTTGTAAGAAAAGGGTGATAGGACAAGGAAGAGGAAGGAAAGATCGCGTGGTGCGTGGCCCATTTGTACTTTCTGCTCCGGCATTCGCCTGGTGTTGATCGGAGAAACCTCAGAAAACTACCATTCAGCCGGCCTCTAGAATTCTCCTCCAGACGGCGACTGAACCTGACCTAGCTATGTAGCTAGGATCGAAAATCTTGCCACCGTCAGGACTCCAACTTGGAACCTCCCGGTCAGAAACACTGCCGTGACATCACTTGTTGCCGTAAGCCACCTCCATGATGAGATTTTAAATATTATTCGGAGATTCCGTAGTTCGGTGATGCTGGTGACCATAAAACAATTAATGTGGCCTGGCAGAGCCCCCGTCGTCGCAGCGTGGGCGAAGCGCCGGGGGAGCGCGGGCGTGGGCGTGTGTGGGCGTGCGTGGGCGTGCGTGGGCGTGCGGGAGGGTGCGCGCCCAAGGCTGCACTCTGGGCGTGCGGCGTGTCTCCATCTTGGGGCGTCCGCATTAACATTCCTGGGGCGCGTTGCCTCGTCCCGTGGCGTCGCGTCGCGGCCCTGAGGGTGATCAGCAGGCGGTGGGCGGAGCGGACGGCGGCGACGGACGACGGGGCCCGTCCATCACGGAGGTGGCTCGGAGGTGGGGCCGAGATGAAATCTAGCCACACACAAGGGACGGAGATGATCTCACCTCCGGCTTCGGGATCTTCAGCTCGTTGGGGAACCATTAGCAGTTTGAAGGGAAGTCGTGTGAGTGTCGGACATTGTGACGAAATCGTACTGTTTGAATATCGTTCTCTCGCTTCTTTAACAACCGTTAATCGTATTAGAATTATTAGATTTCTTGAAATGAACTCTGAGTATAAAGCGGGAAACAGCGTTGCGTAATAATACTTTCAGTTCAAGGAATAGGTAATAGGAATTTCTTTGCCACTTCGGACTGACAATAAGTTCCAAGGCAAAATGAGGGCTAATCTCCAATTCCGTAAAACAATAAGGAATCTATAATAAAAAAGGATTGTTTTACTCTAACATTTGTTGTTATAAATTAATACTACGTACAAAGGCACAGACTTGGAGAATTTGAAAGATAATAGCTCAATTTTTACCAAAATGTGACTTATAACTATTTGATTCAAACTTCGTGTTATGGTGTCACAAATCCCTTTTATAATTGCCGCTACTAAATTTACAGTGTTTGTAACTGGTACGTCTGCTAACGGTATCTTTAGAAACGATTATAGAAAGAAGTTAGATAAACAAATTTTATTAGTGTTACATAAATAGAAGTAATATCAATTAGTGTCATTTTCTGTACCAACACTATTCATGAATTACAATTGATTGACGGGAGGTGCGGGAGTAGTTATTTTATATTTTTGAAAGTAAGTAAGCAATATACTCAATCTTTTCGTTTTTTCTCTTCAGCTAAACCCCAATAAATAGCTGATTTCATTGTAGAATTGAGAAGATACGAGTAATGTTTTATTGATATTCACTACGTATGGATACCAGACGTAAGAAGACCAGTCAATCTAGTATGTTCATCTGTAAACTAATGCCTTGCAAATGTATATTATTCCACAGTCATATTTAAAGCATACGTGAGCTGTACGCTCTTTACATTTTCCCTCAGGTACATGGAGAGGTTCATGAATATGAGTCACCAGTGTATGGGTTAATTAAGAGTGTAATTGTAATTGTAAAATTAGCAAGCAACAACGTGTGCTTTCCCTTGAATTTAAGTTTGGATATTTCTCACGGGTACAGTTTTCCATGGGTAGCGGTGTCCCTGGGTAGCATTACGCATTCTTTCTACAAGCTCCGTTCGCAGCCCGAGAACGGTGCTCCTTTTGTGCCCTTATCTCTCTCTCTCTCTCGCAGCAACACTTTCAAGCCACGGAGAGCGCCAGCACTAGGACGTGCCCGGAGTTGTTAAGGTAGGTCACGTCGCCTATCTCCAGGATCGGATTAACGTCCTTTGGATTCGAACCAATGAACTATCAATGAACGTTTTCAAGAGAGAGAAAAAATCGTAATGGAAAGAAATGGGAAAAAAATTAGTTCCACTTAAGAAATATATGTTAAAATGGACTAATAAATATTGTTAATTATTTAAAATCTCATATCTTGTGAATTTGAGACTATTGAATTGCCATTAATATTGATATGCTTCAAATCCTAAAGAGTAGTTTTGTCTTATGAATGTTGTCGATTCTATGACCCCATTCATTCCATTTGCTCCGTTGTTGTATGTTTGGCTGAATTTATTTGTATTAATAAATGTGTCATGAATAATAACATACCCAATAATAACTATACACAACCAATTTTTTACTTAAAAAAATTATTTACAATACATTTCCAAAACATTTTCCAGGTTAAACGTTGCAACTCGTGTTATTCTTTGAAATAAAATAACTCTTATTGTTTCTTGATATAACTTTCACATTTTTAATTTTTACAGGGAGGGGGGTGCTATTTTTCAGCATATCCCCGGGCCCAAAATTATCTAGCTCTGGCACTGCATTTATGCGAAGCGGTTATAGTAGGATTTATTTAGAGTTGCATTTGAATTATATCAGCTGATGTCGGTTTAATCCAATCGGGAGCTTTATGTGACTACAGTGACGTCACTATGGTGGCGTTGAAGCTCCCGTTTGGGTGAAACCGACAACTACTGATTTACTTCAAACACAGCTCTAAATAAATCCAAGCGTAATAACTAAGGGCAGATTTTAATGAAATGTCTTTGTTTTTTTATTTTCGCTAAACGACAGAGCCATTTAGTATAGAAATTCATTTTATGTTATGACAAAAGAAAATGAACCACTTTTGTAGGTCATTTTCATTTTTCGTGGCTTTTGACTGTTTTTTTTACCCTTTTAGGTCATTTTTAATGCATTCTACACTGATTTCATCGTCTTATACATCATTAATATCATTTTAATGGTATTTACTTCAAACAATATTTACGAGGTGCCACAAATGGTCGCAACAGAATTCCTGAGTAGACTATTCGATTTTTTCGCTCATATATTGTATTATCAGTCGTTGTGGGTACTACGTAATCTAGGGTTCCTATGACACCTATCAGCGGCATTGTCCGTTCAGCCGATTTCGCGATACATAAAGGCTTTCTTTTAAAGAACAGTCCAAACCAAACGTTTGCGAGCTGAGTTCACTTGAACAAAAGAAAGAAGCCTCGGCTACATCAGTAACATGTCCGATAGCTTAAGTTGGTCATCTGAAGTGGTGTTGATTATATTGTAGCGTCACGGCTTGGCAGCAGCCGAGTGCAAGGTAGAGGGCTGGGGGATCTAAAGATAATATTTGTTGTTATAGCGTATTAAGTATAACTAACGTACATGAGAGTTAAGCAAGCAGGTTGAGTAATTTGAAAGATAATGCTCAATACGCAAAGTTGTGATTTATAGAAATTTCGATCAACTTGGTGTTTATGGGTTAACAACTTCCTTTTATAATTGCGTACTAAATTTAAGTGTTGTAATGAGGTCTGCTAACGTATTCTTCACGATATAGAAAGAAGTTAGATTAAACAGATATTTTATTAGTGTTACATGAATAGAAGTAAATCTCAATACTTGGTGATTTTATGTACCAACTATTCTGAATATAATTGATTGACGGGAGGTGGGAGTAGTTATTTGTATTTTTTGAGTAGTAGCAATTTTCAATCTTTTCATTTTTCTTCAGCAAACGGCATAATAGGCTATTCATGATTTGAGAGAACGAGGAATCGGTTTTATTGATATCATATGTAAGGATAAGTATATCCAGAGACAGGTTCATCTAGGTATGTTGCATTGTGCTGTAAACCCTAATGCTTGCCCAGAATGTAAGTTATTCACAGTCATTAAAGCCCATACGTTGATGTGTAAAACGCTCTTTACTTTTTCCCTCAGTACATGGAGATTTATGAATATGATCCAGTGTAGGGTTAATTAAGGTGTAATTTGTATTGAAATTAGCAACAAGCAACGTTGGTTTTCTTTTGAATTAAGTTTGGATATTTTCAGGGATAATGTTTGTACATGGGGTAACTTGGGTCCTTGGTTAATTATGCGCATGTCTATCTAATAGCTTCCGTTTTGCAGGCCGAGTAACGGTGCTCGGCTTTTTTGTGCTTATTTCCTTTTTCTCTGCGCAGCAACACTTTCTAACCCGGAGGCAGGACAGGACGTGCAGTGAGTTGTTATAGGTAGGTAGTCGTTATCGTCAGATCGGATTAACGTCTTTGATCGAACCATGAACATAAAATGACGTTTTCCAGAGAGAGAAAATCGGTAATGGAAAGAAATGGGAAAAAATAGTTCCAGTTAGAAATATATGTTGAAATAAACTAATATATTGTTAATTATTTAAAATCTCATATCTTCTTAAATTTGCGCTATTGAATTGCCATTTAATATTGATATGCTTCAAATCTAAAGAGAAGTTTGTTAGTGATGATATAGATTTATTGACCATGAGAATTTGATCATTGTGTATAGTTGAGGCTGAATGTATTATATTAATAATTGATCATAATAGTATATTCGCAATAATGATTATATCCCGACCACAAATTTATTAGTGTTTATTATACAGATGAAACCTTAATAGTTTATATTTTTTATTCAGTTCATTCATTTACTGTAAAACATTATTTAAAATACATTTACAAATACATTTCAGTTAAGTTGCAGGACTGTCCCGTGTTATTCTTTGAATATAAAATAATCTTAAGTTTTCTTGATACAAGCACTTACGATTTTTTAATTTTTAACGGAGGGGGGTGCTTTTTCAGCATATCGAGGTCAAAATTTTTAGCTCCCAGCATGATTTATGCGAATGGCGGTATATGAGGAATTATTTAGAGTTGCATTTGAATGTATACTCAGCTGTGATTGAGTGTTTAATCCGAATCGGGGAGCTTTATTGTGGACTACAGTGACGTCACTATGTGTGGCGTTTGAAGCTCCGTAGTTGGGTGAGAACAGGTCATACTGATTTACTTCAAAACGGGGGCCAGGCAGGAGGGAAAGTTTCCTACCGCGCGGGGTGGGGAGTAGTGAGTAGGGTCAGGACCTGGAATATAAAGACCCGTGGCGGAGACGGCGCCGAGTGGGTAAAGTTTTTGGTTTCCTGTAGCTAGACAAAAACTTTGTCCCGCCCGGGTGGGGAGTGCACGAGGGCACGTGATGGTTTCCGATCCGAGTTCGGATAGGTGAAGTGTTCTTCAAACCACATCCGGGCAGATGTCCATTGCGGCACGCCAGGTGCCACTACGACGCGGTTGCGGTGGTCCGTAGCCTTGGCAAGGCGGCATGAAGGAGAGGGGCTGCAGCGGTACCTTGGTAACCGCTTAGAGTGAGAGTTGTAAATAGTACGTGTGTAAAAATATGTATAATTTCATCGTTCTATCCTGT
>BOPP01000085.1:4579119-4608405 GCA_017312745.1 Gryllus bimaculatus | reverse complement strand
GCCTTTGCCGCTCCCGTCACCCCACGTCCCACACCCTCACCGCCGTCCCCTCTCTCGCTGCGATTCCTGTCGCATCGCCATCACCACCCCATTGCCTTCGCCTCCGTCTAACCGTCAGCCTTCTTGTCATCCACCACCGCCACCGCCACCGCCACCGCCTCCATTTGCGCCTCCGCCGCCGCGAGCGGGAACCCCCGTGGACCTGCACTCCCACCGGCGCTCACGTCAACGCCCTCGCGCGGTGCCGGCGCCTATCTCGTATCCGTCCGGTGGCCGTCCTCCGCGGGACGTCCGCCGCCGGCTGCCAGCGGCGTCCTCATCCTGGGCCTCGCCACATCGCTCTATACCCCACTTAGACCTCCAACGCACTTGACTTGCTCACCGCCCGACCATCCGTGCTCTGCGGAAAGCGCTGGTTGTGGATTTTCGAAACACAGCCGTCAGCGAAAAAATTATTTTATAACATGAATCTCGCTCTACAAAGCTGAGGGCTCTGCAACATGCAGTTGCCCAGGAACGGCGCTTCGGTGAGTGATGGTTGATTCCGATCGCGTCAACTACGTTGGTCGATGATCCCTTAACTATAATGAAAAGCTATACCTCGAGAGGTGCTGATGTTTCTCTCCTGTTGGAACGCGTGAAATCGAGCGCTGACGTAGACATGAGCTCGCGATCTGTTCCTCCTTCCGCGGCACTGCTCTTAGCGGGGCAAGCTCTAAACTCCCGACTGAAATTACATGTATGCATTAAATTGTGTGTTTCGGAGTGTAAGAGGAGAGAAATGGATAAGGATGGCGAACAAAATATCGCGCGCAGTCCGTCACCAATTTCGTGCTGTGGTGTGAAGGAACGAATCCCTCGTTGCGTATCCCTTACTTTCCGTACGTAATGGCTCGCGTTCTGCTGACGCCAGATCCGAAAAGTTTGCAGTTGCAGTATCTAGTTCGCCCTACATAGCCCAGACGGTTGAGATGGCAACTGTTCTGCGTGGAATAGAGAGTTGTAAGTTCGAATCCCGCATGAGGGCCATCCACCACGTAGCCCGTTACATCATTCTTCAACTCACGACAGCCTTTAGCGTACATCCTCTAAACTGAGGCTGAGAGAAATGAATGAAAATTTAGAATCTGAGATTGGAGAAAAACTCTTTTCAAAACACTGGCTTCGGTTGCAATCATCCATAATAATATTACAAAAGGGAAGAAAGTTGGAGACAGTGCGTATTGAAAGAGCAATGACTGAATGAGAAGCAATGGAACCAAGCGTCTTCTATGAAGACGAGTTAGGGAAAGTAATGTCCAGCAACGACACACCCTAGGAGACGTCTGTGCTCTGAGGCTGCGTGTGCGGAAGTATTATTTTGAGTAATGAGGGAGTGTTGTTTTAAAAACGGACACTAGAAAGTTGACACGCTAAAACGTCCGAAAGTAGCGACGCGTTGGACAACCGTCGCGACGGTTGAAACAACATTGTAATTACGTGATTGCTGGAAGGAATTTATTCAGAGTGTGTTTTTTCTTCGGAAATTGCCAACGTGGAGGCATAAAATGACGGAAAATTGGCAACCAAAACTCCTTCAGTGTAGTATTTTCTTTTGGAGATTTCGCATGCATCGCTATTGTACTACCATATTCATCGCATAGACCCAGTAATTTTGTGTCTCGTTTAAAATTAAGATAAAATTGATGCTTTCGGAAAGAATGGTTTTGTCTGTTAGTCATCGTGTAAGAGAATACGGAATATTTTTTTTACTCATTCCAAACGAGACACTCACTTAATAAAAATTGATGTTTGGTAGAATTATGTGGTTCCTTGTATTATAGGCAATTATAATTTTTCTTTAATTATAGTTATTTATTTCATTTGAGTTTCTTTGCATTATATCAGAGCAGGGTTAATCCAATCATCATCAGCAAGGAGTGATATTATTGTTTGCACATCAAAATCATCTCACCCAAAAATTAATTAAACTTGTTCGGATTTATAATGTTGGAAGTAACATATCAACGGTAGCAGCATGTCAAAGAAAACTGTTAATATTTCGTAGTGCTGGTATATTAATATGTATCGATATTGTTAATAATTCATCAGGCTCTTATATAGCTCATGAACAACGTGCTATTTTTCTGTGATGCAGCCCCGGCATTGAATTCCAGTCGTGATTAAAATAAAGCTGTAGCTTTCTTATACAAATCGGCTCGGTCTATATAGCTGTGACGGGGCACGCAGGCGAAAGGGCACGCAGGCGAAAGGGCACGCAGGCGAAAAAAAACAACAAAAAATAACAGATACGGTGATGGGATTACGATATGCTCACCACACATTTCCCTTACCCCCAGGCCTCAGTCTGGGAACACCGCTTGGCAAACGTCAGATGTGTCATTCTACGATTAAAATTGTGTTTACAATTAAAAATTGGACAGCATGTGTATGCATTTGCATATTTATTAATGAAAATAACATTCAAAATAGAACCCACGTTTGTAGAATATCAGGTAACTGTTAAAATGAAAAAAAAGATAAATCCTAAAGTTTATTTTCCGGAGTATCCAACCATTCTCGCTTTTTTTTTACTTTAAAGTTTTCATCTCTATTTTCACGCAGTATCTTGAGGAAATTACTCTCATAGCTAATTAAATTCAACAATCTCTTCGCATGCACTAGCATTCTATAATAATTAAGAGACATACTTTTAAGCAATAACGTGACACACAGAAAGTATACTGATAAGATAATACTTTAGAACATAAAACGTCAACATCCATGTATTTAAAACACAAATGTTTTTCATATAACAATTTTTTTTTTACTTTTACGCAACCAAATTTAATTTTTGCTTTAAATGAAAGGTAGTGAACGTAAGGCTGCTATCACTTGCTCCTATTAAGTGGCTTTATAGTAATACCAATATATATGAATTATATCTTAAAATTAATAGATAAACCTCTTCTCTGTAATCTATTTATTACTTCGCTTTGTTGTGCATAATCGATCTACCTCACCAGTCGTCATTTTATGATCTGGCGTAAGGAAGCAAGCAAGACATCAATGAAGCGAGTGAGTCAAATTTTGTCGTCAACCATTCATATTTTCACGGGTTTATTGTAAATTGAATTGAATTTTATTCAATAAAAAAACTAAGTAATATATCCGGTTTAGGAGAATGCATTGATGCACGCAGATGACGCAAAGTGGTTCTGACGTGCTTCAAGCTTTTATGTGCCCAGTCCGCGGCGAACCCTGTGGATGAATCATGACGACTGCGAGGGCTGCAGCCATTGCTCTGGCTCCGCCACTGTATCCTGGCGCGAGTGCGAGAATTTACCACAATGTCATCGCGCGTATAAGACAGTCTAAAGTACCTTACGTAAAGGCCGTTTGCTGCATGTAGACAGCTGTAAAATTCGCTAAAGTGATGCCGCGAGGCGTTTTAGAAGCAGCGGTAGGCGTTCTTGCTGGAGGTATTATACCACCGACGATTATGCTACTCATCGTCGAGCGGCCGATGGGGCAGTCACGATAGAGCACTTTGCACCGAACAATTTTCCGCGCACTTACCGGCCTGTTCGAGCATAATGGCCACTCGCCAGGAACACCCTCCTCCGCATCAAACCGTGCGCGTCAATAACGCACTGTGACTTCTCGGCGCCAGCGCAAAGCGTTTCGTTCTTTTCTCGGCGCGCGAGCACGCACGCGCGCGCGCGCGGCGGCTATAAGCGGCGCCGAGTAATCGCCCGGAAGAGCGATCGGCGGCGGCGAGCGATTGTCAGGTAAGCGGCCGTGCGCTTCCTGTCGGCGCCGAAAGCCGGCGCGGGCGGGAGGCCGGGGTTCGCGCGCCGCCAAGGCCGGGCCGGTCACGCGCCGCGGGCTGCGCGGAGGCAGCTGGCGCTGGGATTACGGGGGGACAATGGGCGGCGTAGTGGTCATTCATGCGACAGCGGCGGTGGCAAGCCGCTAACGCGCGCGGTGGCTGGTACTATAGAACGATTTTCTTAAGAATGGGGTAAAGTGACAGTTCGCAAAACACGTCAACATCACGTGTACTTCAGAGAAGTAAACACGCGCACCGTCACGAGTACGCATCTCACACTCAAGACTTGATTTTAAAACAAACATAATACTAGTCACATAAAAACTAAATTCAATGTAATTTTTATTAAAAAAAAGAATTTTTACAGAAGAGCACAAAGCTCTGCACTTTCTAAATTCAATTATTTCTTGTGGCGCACTATATTTTCGTCGGACGAGGACATCACAGCCAGGGAGCGTCGTAACTATTTACAAGTTAGCCACCTGCAAACGAACGAATGGAGGAAGGAGAGTCTAATAAGTTCAAGGACACAACGACCACAGAATCGTCAGTTGTGTTGCCAGCACTAGCTGTCAAATCATCCCATTCTAAAGAAAATCGGACAATATTGCGTGGCGGCGACAGGTGGGAAAGGGCGTGGGTGCGGAAGAGGACGTGGGATGGGTAGTGGGTACGAAAGTGACGGCGTGGGAGTATATAGAAGTGGGCGCAGATGTGAGAGGACGTGTGCAATAGTGGGAGTGCGGGCGTGGGTGTGAGTGCGGGCGTGGGTGTGAGTGCGGACGTGGGTGAGAGAGCGGGCGTGGGTGAGAGTGCGGGCGTTGGTGTGGCAGTGCCGGGCTGTGGGTGTGAGTGCCGGGTGTGGGCGCACTGGATTGTGGCCGTGGCGTAAGGATTTTGTAGCGAAGCGCGGGTGTATGCGTATGCGTGCGCGTGTCGGTGTGGGTGTCGGCGTGTGTCGCGTTTGGGTGGTGTCGGCGTGTGTGTGGCGTGTGTGTGGGCGTGTGTGTGGGCGTGGGTGTGGGCGTGGGTGTGGGCGTGGGTGTATGCGTGGGCGTGAGTGTGGGCGTTTGTTTGAGCGTGGGTTTGTGCACAGGATGGCGGTAGATGAGAGCTTTGGCGCGAACGTGAACGTAGGTGTGGGCGTGAGTGCGCGCGATGGTGGGGCGTTGGTGTGGGTGTAGGCGTAGGTATGGAGTTGGTTGGTATGGTATGGATGATGGCGTGGGCACACTTTGGGGATGAGGGTGTATCTGTTGCCGTAGATGGGGGCGAGAGCGTTGATGCGAGCGTTAAAGTAACCACGGGTATGGGCTTGGTCATTTTCCTGGACTGGCCGAAGCGTAGATGTGTAGGTGCGGGCGTGGGTGTGTAAGTGGGCGTTGGGGTGGACGTGAGTGTGCACGTGAATACGGGCGTGAACGCGACTTACATGCTGAGTCCGATGTGAGCGGGGGAGTAAACTTAAGAGGGGAAGTTTACGTGGGCGGGCTGTGGGCTTGTAAACGGTTTTCTTCTTTGAAGCTGGAGTGATCTTAGTGGTGCTATGAGCATTGATCTATCTTGCATCTTTGAATTCATTGACCCTGATTCTCTCATTATTGGCAGCTTGTGCTGAGAGTATCCTTAACAAATGTAGTGTGCTTGAAACAAATGTATATCCGTATAGAAATCTTGCTTCAAAAGACAATTTAAAATTAAGAAATATATAATAACGGAAATTGCAATAATGAATATAAGAGAATAAATATAGAGAAATTACATGCTTTAACTCTTATGCGTCAAGCTTATAGAACATTGATGTAGACAATACCAAAGCCACTGGAGTTAACCGGTCGATTTTAAGAAAAAAAGATTTAAAGGTACTTTTGACCCGAACTATCGACAGATTTCCTTCATTTAGTTGTACTTTTAGGATAATAAAATTATATTTTTCTTTCACCTGAAAGTATGTAAAGATTGTTGACTATTTCAGACGCTATAACATTAGCAGTCCTGGCAGACTAGGCTACTAAAAGTTCTGTTCAACTTCTATACCTGTAAGGCAAAATGTGTGTGGTCGAATGAGCAACGCAAACTTGACGAGTGTTACAACAGGTGTTCTAAATACTTCTGCTCTTAGAGCCAAGGCCCAACAATATCTGTCTAACCTCCAGGGCTTCCTCCTTAAGGTCTTTGCCTTGAAGCGTTTGTGAAAGATATTATATTTTTGGTCCATTAAGCCAGAAGGAAAATACGCACAACGATGTACATAATTCTGATTTATATAAACATTATTACAATTCTGCTATTTCTTGTGAAGATCGATCTATTACGAAAATATGTTATGTTTCAAATATGATTCAAATGTGAGTCTTTGGGGGCACGTTACAGTGTTACATCTCAGACCACTCTTTAGAAGCAAAATGGCATTTCTCTATAAGAAAGTTCACATGACTGAGCACATACCAACTCAGCGCTTCGGTCCGAAGGACCGCGTGTTCGAGTCCCGCCTTGGGCATGGTTGTTTGTCCCTTATATCTCATTACGTGTTGTTGCGGAGGACCTCTCGATCTGCTGACCACATATCAGAGGAGCCAAGTGTGTTGGTGTCTAGTGTATGGGCAAAAATGCATCCCATCGGGACGTAACGGCAAACCGGCTTTTAGCTAGATGAAAACCTTATGGAAAAATGCTCACATACAGTTTCTTTGCTTTCATTTCAACATGTGCAGTTAATCACTCTTTTCACTTGGCTTATTTTCCAGTAAATTTGTCAAACAGTCCTTCGCATGACTGATCGCGTATTTTATATCGCTCGCCAACGTTTAGAGTTATGCCGACATAAATAACTTCCAAAGCTCGAGGTGTTTCGTATTCATGTCTGCACGGTAACTAATGTCGCTTTATGAGACTGATTTACGACTTGTTCCTCCGTCTTCAGCAAACAACGCAATCGTAAAAATGGCGGTCGGAGCGCATCCGCCGGTGCTGGATCGCGCGGCTCCTCGGGCGGAAGCCGTCCGCGCTTTTTTATCGCCGCAGCATCCGCCCCTTCGGCCCTCGGGCCCTGAGGAACCGCGAACGACGAGGTCGCGTATTCCGGCTGCTGAATTGTTGGGCGCAGTCGAGGTTTTCGTGTTCGGGAGCAGGTTGCTGAATGGTGCTTCTGTTTGTTGCTGCCAAGTAGGTCGAACGTAACGTCTTCATTAAATACGAAGCAGTCAATGAAATAGTTGTTGGAAGTGGGGGGGGGGAGTCGACGATCTAATGGGTTTATTAGCGTCATGAAGTGTATACATACTGTTTCAAGAGCGTTTTGGAAATATTGTGGAAAATCTGAATGAAATGATGTCAAAGACGAACCAATAAATTTCAATTAAGTCAATCAGCCAGCTTAGGTCAATACTCATTCAAATACTCTAAAAGATTTTCGTATGTGTAACGAATATTATACTGTTTTTATAAAACGAGGTTTTTTGTGTCACAACTCCCGCGATAAACAAATAGTGGATTAACACAAGCGCTATCGAGAATCGAACCCTGCAGATGTTCTGAGGTGGTGTAGACTACCCTGTAAGCACTTGTCATTAAAAATTTTTATTGATACAAACGTGTGGAAAATAATTTTATTTTTCTTCATGTACTACATATTCGTACTCGATTTATTGGAAATCAATATCGTAACAAACAGTTCACAGATATATTTTAGTGATATTCTGTATCCACATGCAAAAATTGTCAATGTCAGTCATGTTATTGTATACCTTATCGTATTGTTATAACCGTCTAGTTATAACATTATTCATTATTTGTAGAGTGATTTTGAGATGCTTCGACAACATCCTGCAAGTATTACTGCATAAAGTATCATTTTATTATTTTTTGTTGTTGTGATGCTTGTAACAAAATGCATACTTCCTCACTTCTTTTGTATGCTTTGAACCACCCAAAGTAGCATGCAGATTTTTTTCTCTCTCTCTCTCTCTCTCTCTCTCTCTAATTTTTCCACCACCTACTCTCCAGAGCTATTGTCGAATCCGTCCCCAGGCGACGGGCGAAGTCCGTCGGCGTTCATCGCACAGCAGCCGCCAGTACAGTGTACTCGCCATCTGCAAATAAGCTGTTTCCTGTCGAGCGCGCGTCGCGTCGCGTCGTGTCGTTTGGGACAATGCCCTCGGCGACCTGCTCTAGGAGCGCGCGGATCGCCGTGGCGACGGCCGCTACCGCGTAATAACGGGGTTCGTGACGCGAAGGCCACGACATTCCGTCAGGCGACGTCTCGGGCACAGTGATGGCAAATTTTAGCAAAACATCGATACATCAGTACATCACCAAAAGGTTTTCGATGTCGATGAAATACCGGCAAAAAACAGGGGTGTTTAAAATATCGATGTTTTAAATATGATGAAACATTCGAAGTGAAATATTCTGGTTCTAATGTGATACGTAACACATCACTATTATAGTTTATAGTATATTCTGCCTTAAATTGGATTATCATCTTAATTTTCTAACCAATGTTCAACACTCGAGCCCATACAATAATGTTGAGTTGAGTTCCTTTCACCAAAAATGCGCTAATCGTTACTATGTATCACTTTATTTCTCTTTTTTAACTCTCTAAGATACAGCAACATTTATTCTAGTTACCATGCTAAGTTATTTTGCAAACAGATTTGTGCAACGCCAAAACAATATTTAAATCTCAATGGTAATTTATAGAACGCGATTCTTATTCTTCCTTAAAGCCTTCAGGTAAACACACGCATTAACCAACAGCGTATTTGAAAATGTAGATTTGAGTGTTAAGTGAATTCTTACGTGTAAAACATTCTGAAAACAACCGAGGGCGATACTTGCAGAAACTGCTTCCTTCATATGTGACGTGGGAATCTGTATTACTGCCTGAAAAGATAAGCATTTCAGCTGTTGTAATTGCTTTGTAAATTTTGAACACACACAGTTTTCTGTTTATTCCATGTTTATTCAAAAATATTTTAGTAAATTATCTAATAAACGAGTAGTAAAATTACTTTTGTGGAACTGCGAGCTAAAACTTTTTTTTAATTCACAATTTATAACAAGGAAACGGAATCAAATAAAATAGAAATCACACCCAACTTGTAAAACGTGCGAGTTCAATAACTGAACTCGCAACATAGGTCGCCGCTTCCTCACGATTTCTCGTTTTTTCCATCGTTTAAATCCGGACACACTCCCCCGTTTCCTTGCAGTTTCCCTTCCTATTGGATGTGTGAAACTGCCGCTGCGATGTCGGAATAGATCCGGCACCATTGGCTTCAATTACCTCTAATCGACACAAATCTTCTCGCGCAAAACACATTTCTTCGAATCTTACAATATCGTCAATTTTATAATTTTAAAATTTCAAAAATAAGTAGCAACATGTAAAATTCTGATGATTTTTGTTGTTAATGAGATATCTGTATAGAGAGAAGATTCAGGTCACATTTTCCGAGTATTTTCCTACACTGAAATCGCATCTGTTCATAACCTAGTAATATTCTTCTAGTGATATTTGAATTTCGTACAAAATGCATCGGTATCAATGTTTCTCCCACTGATTTAATTTTGAATTCATAGAGTATTAAATTTGCTTTTTTTACGTACGTGAATAACATATCAAAACATGTTCAGGATGTTCACACAGCCAGCATGAGGTGACCCAGAACGGAAGAGTTCCTTCCTCCTACACTGCAGAGGCAGTGAAGGCAAGAAGATATCTTTGCCTTCCTGTTTTCTCTCTCCTCCCCCCCTTCCGGACGTTCGAATGAGCTGACGATTGCGCGATTCTAATCGATTTTATAGTTTCCAGTGCACTAAGAACACTTTTGCTACTAATGAAACTTCTATTATCGCCTCTCACTTGTTCCCAAAATCCACATTTTTTACTCTGAAAATCGTTCTCTCTCTTGGGGAACCCCAAAGTGGAAATGGAACACAAAACAACCCCCAAGACTCACAAGCTTTTTTTGTTTTGTTATTTAAGATCGCATCAACATTTATGTCATTAGTGACCACTATTGGGTAGAATATTATGGTTACTGATAATGAAAGAATGCTGGAAAATATCAAGAAATTGAGCTATTTGTGTTCTTATAGGATGAAAATAGCTTTGACACGAATCTCTTAAGATGTGTTCCGTCAGCATCTGAAAAAAAAACTTTAAAAAAGCTAGGTCGTATAAAACTAGCGCCTAGAACAACTAACAAAATGTCCCATAAATTGAAGAAAAACAAAGGGTAACAAATAATTTCCTACATGCCTCACAGAATGATACTCTTCAATTATAAATAATGGCTTTCGTACAAAACATATACACTTGTACACACAGTTTATTAAGATAGTTTGATCGCAAACACATTTTAGTCTTATTCAATAACTGTACTCCGATAATTTGTATTGACATCTCCATGTGTACTTACAAGATGTTGCTATTGCGAAAATATCTACATTCACAAGCTCACTGAAACAAATATGATGCGTATAATAGGTTTCGTAACATCTAGTCGTTTCTCTATCAGATTCCTAATCATCCTCTAAAGCGCATCGTGAGATCCTCAGATCCCCAACAAAAAACAACAACCAATAAGGCTCCCCTTGAGGACCTCGCGTATTGCAAGTTATTTCAGTTGCACCTGTGTCAGCGAAGCGGCGCCCGGCACGGAGACTTTAACGCTCGCAGCGCCGCCCGGCGCCCGTGGGCGTTCCGCGAAGCGCGTTGGAGGAGCGCGCGCGGGCGTCCGTCACGCGCGACCGGTCGTTCGTCTTCGAGCGCGCGCCGCACAGTGGGCCCACAGAGGCAAAAGTTGGCAAAAAGTATTTGTGAGCTCTTAGGAAATGTTCGGTCTGTAATTAAAAAAAACTTAAGAAAAGCCATATCGTAAATAACTAGCGCATAGAACATCTAGAAAAATGTCCCTTAAATTAAAAAAAAGGGTAACAAATGATTCCCAAGATTCTTCACAGAATGAAACGTAAAGTGGCTAAAGTGTTCTGGATTTTGGAAAAAAACAACATCAATTGAATTCCATCAATTTTTTAACGGTGAAGCGCTACTCTTTGCATATAGGGCAGAAGTGTCCAACATGTGAGACCTCAAGTATCACATCTGACACCTTCAATACGGTTGCGGGCCATATTTTCATAACTCGGGCGATACACAACTGACTTCCCCATTTTCTCTATCTCGGCAATTATCCCGGCTATTCTGAAACGCTGGGGGGGGGGGGCATGGAACCATGCGTGATACGAAGCCTTACCATGCATGTCGCACTGAAACACACAAGGATGATTTTCAATTTCTGAACTTATTGGAACAAATTCTTAAATAAAAATTAAACCTATTATTACATTAAAGGGGCATTGAGCCTGGCAGGGCGCGAGCGTTAGGTGCACAACGCTCTCGTCCGATGTGGATGCAATGGACTTCACTTTTGAGTATCCTTTCACGGGCGACAATAAATGGCACAGCCGGCCGCCACTTGGGCGACCCTGGTTTTGGGACTCTCCGACCAAATCCACTCCGCTTCGTGGGGCCGCCGTCGCCTTCGCCCACGGCGCCAACCAACCATGCACCATGCGCATGCGCCTTTCGTTACACATGTTTCTTCCTTCCGAGGTGGCGTGCAGTTCGCGGACGCGGCGCGCAGCCGCAAGAGGCTACCATTTTCCCACACATCTGAATTTAAAGTCCTATCTATTTGTCGGTGTAGAAGTGAAACTCATCAAGTCCATTTTTTATGTTTTGGAGTTATTATATCGCTAAGTCACGCTTTTTTATATATTTTGTATTAGTGATGTATCTGAAGTGGTGGAATTTGGGTGAACTAAATAAATTATTATTTCATTTTTAACTGAATTACAGAACAGTGAAGAAGGACAGAAAAAATCAACTTTGACCCTGATCTTTGTGTTTCTTAAAAAAAATATTGTATAAAAAACGTGTTAAAGAAAATCGGTTTTATCCATCCAGCAAAATAGATTGACTAGATAAATTCATTACAACTAACTTGAACGATCTCGGAACACATATTTTGGACTTGAATTTGACTTGTTTAACGACGTATCGTTTGTTTTGATTTGAGTTTCGCTCACATAAGCCTCAACATCTTGATCGAACGAACGAATTCGAGATGTTGCATTCAGTCATTTTAATGGTGGACACATTACTTTATTTTGAAAGTGATAGAATAATATTTTATTGTCTTTCTTGTACTGACCACTGACCATACAATTAAAGAGAACATTTAAAATATTTTTGGAAACTACTCTGAAGCGTCATAATTTTCGGGGTGAAACGCAATGAATTGCTAGTATATTTAGCCAAGCATTGTTTTGGTGGAAGCAAAATGTTGTTCTATACAATTCTACAGTGAAATTCGTTTTGTAATAAGTAGCATGTTTCCATTGTTTATTTGGTGATCTGTATAACAATTTTGATCGTTAAAAACGAAAAGTATTTTGTTCATTGTTATAATATAAACTCGTTACGCATCCCCTGGCTGTGTGTGTGTGTGTGTGTGTGTGTGGAATGATAAATATTAAATGTGAAAAGGTTTCCTCTCGGGTAGCCTTGTACACTCTCCCATGTTACACGCACTTTTGTCTGCTCTACCACATACGAAAAATTCTCGCCGTGAGACAAAATAACCAAGTGGTTCGGTTTAAACGTTTTTTGAACGTTTTCAAGCAATATTGATTGTTGTCACAATTTGTTTAAACTCATTTTAGTTAATAAAAATGATATATAAAGGAATATAAGAGTCAAGAAACTCAATTCTTCTATCTGACAAGAAAAACGAAATATATATCTATACATGAATGAGAAGAGAGTGCTCGATGAATATCTTGAAATTCTCTACGAATAATTCAATGTAGTAATTCATAACTCTTTCACATTAATCCCTCCGTTTATTTAATTTGATTTTAAATCATTTGTCCTGCACAAGAGAATAACTAAAAAGAGCATTATGAAGTGAATGCAATTGGAGATGCTAGTGTTGAAAGAGCAAGAATTGAAAGTTGGTCAATGTCGCAGCACATTCAAACCTAATTGCACGGAATGTAGAGTTTCAACAATACATTTGAGAGTTTTACCCTCTGCTAATCAAACTTCACACCTAAACAACCGTTTGTTGTGTGAGGCTGCTTTTTAAAGAAAGCTCAGCTTTTAAGTTTGTTTTGGTAAGATTGCGACATTTCTTAAAAACATTATATAAAATAGCGTAGTATAAGTGTATTTACGATATTTTTCAAGAGACCACTAATGTTATTTGCATACTTGATTTTACTAATATTTAAAAAATATAGCATTGTTATTACTAACTCTTGTAATAACATATTACATTTGTATTTTTCTTTAGCATAAAAAAGTGTTGTAGATTGCTAATGTAATATTTTGACACTGAAAAACATTAATTAATAATACTCCGTCGTTATTTTTATAACTACCACACCATCATTAACACAACAAATATTGAATTTTACTATACATACTCGTGCAAAATCAAGTTACAATTATATCATCGTTTATTATGTATTCAATATATCAGCAAACAAAAAGTACAATTTTAAATACAAACTGCCACAATTTGCCACAATCAATACAATGAAATTTTACCGCAAACAAAATTCAGATTTTAATAAATTCTGTTCCGTTTAGGCAGGCTTCAAAAAATCAATTCCAATTCTTAAAGATTACCAATATACTAATATTTCATTCTTACTGGTCTCAGTTTGTTGTTTTTACTTTAACTCACCATCAGGTATTTTTCTTGTTAGCATCAGAGTGGTTTTGCTGTTCTTCTTTATGTTCTGACTTCGGATAAACGCAGTCTTGATATATCCACAGCACTGGAAAAACGCGATAGGACATCCATAATTTAATAGTTTTCATGACCGTTATAGTTTCTTCCTTACCACCTAATTTTTAGGTCAGGTAAGTGTCTTGAGATGGAAAAATTGAGTCGGAAAGAAATTATTTACGAAGGGTGTGTCCCTCTAGAAATTCCATCAATTTTAAAGCTGTTGAGTGCGTGTTGTTAACTGTCCCCTTTTGTTTAAAAAACGTTACCGAGGTAACGAAGAGCTTTGTTAACATGACATGGCGAGACATCGCACCTCGTCAGAGAGACTCCGCGTGGGTCGCGAGGACAAATATATCTGACTCTCTCTCTGTCTTCACACACTTATATGCTGGGAGTTCCCTACTCATGAGCCGATAGAGGCAGGATATGTCGTACATAAGCCAGGAAATGTAGTACATAATCAGTTAGGGAGTTTAATGAGGTAGCGGAGTAGAGGTTGGGCAAGTGGGCTGTGTGTTCTCGCAGCACAATGGAGAGCGGAGCGGCGTTGAAGGCGTGGTCTTTGTGTGAGACGGACGCCACCCCTGCCCTACCCACCGCCCACGCTGCCTCTCCCTCTCCACCTCCCCTCTCCCAGTCTTCAGCCACCTCCACCCACGTCCACACCCACGCAGCCAAACCTCCGCTGCCCGACTTCCTGAGCGATTTTCCCTTCACACCTAAAGCAGGGTCCTTGCGGTTTCTTTCGAGAAAGTGCAAATAAGTTACGAATAACACAGCGTAGAAATATGACTGCTTCCTGTATTCGTATACTACTTCTTTTGTTTTACGTGACTGTTTTAATAGTGTCTTAGAATTTGTGTTGTTATTGACCGGAATCAACATACTGTATTAAGGCATTCAAGATTTTAATGGGACTCTAACCTCCATTACAAGAAGAATTACATTGTTTTACATGGTACCTAATGTAGTATTTCCATATCGACTACATGTCTTATTTATTGTATTTTTATAATATACTTTTTTTGCTTTCGAAATATTTTCAATTTTATTTGGAAACGATTTTGAGTGAAATAGTTAAGGATAGCTGATTTAGATACAATTTCCATCTAGTAGTTATGTACTTTCGTTCTATTATCGTTATGTTCTTTCCGTTACCACGCGTCTCTGCTGCAAGTATTCTAGCCGTTACCTCACATTTTGTGGATATGATTTGGTGAGGAGAAAACCATACTGATCCAAGTGGCGTTCTCATCATTTACAGAAAACGAGGGAAACGCGTTTTTTGGTATCACGGAGCGGGAGAAGGGAAGTGGGAGATTGAGAAGTTTCTACGGAAGATGAAGGTTTTGAGCTTGGATCACTGTGGCATGAAAATGTATAGTTTCTCCCATTTATCCATGCGAATAGCTCAAAAAAGGACAAAGTTTCACTTGGATCAGTACTATTAGGCGAACCCTTTCAGTTGTCTTTTTATTTTACCAAAACTATAATGATGTTTTATTTAAAACCGGGCACTGCATTATATTCCATTTTGCATATTTTGCTACTTTTTCTGAGACATCCATTTAAATCCGCCTCACCTAACTCCTTCACTTGATCCATTGTCCTCAACCATATCATTACGTGTCTATTTAAGTTGTTCATCTTTATTCATTGACAGTTCTTTCAATTTCTCTATTAATGGACAATTATAACCAACATTTTCCACCGACATCGCGTCTGTTCATTAGCGCTGGCGTCTGCTTACCAGAACCACCACTACTATTAAGAGCACTTCTAAAACCACTACCACTGCCACCAGCACTGTCACGTTCACCAACTCCTCTGTTGTCACTGCCGCATGGTGCTCACGTCGCTCATCACTACCTCTTCCACCGTCGAACCTTCTCCTTCCGCTGTTGTTTCCACTTTCCCTTTCAGTTATTCTTCGGTCACCGTCACCGTTACTGTTGGAAACAAACATTCTGCCGGGGCCGTCTTCTTTGGCGCAGACTACGTTGCTACTTTTGCCGCTTATATTAGCTTCTTCCTTTCCTTCATCGCTTCGGTTACAAATCTAGCGTTTACCTCCTCGTTGATCGCAACCACGTGCGCCTTTGGATGGTCAGCTTCTCTCCCACAAGACGGTCCGTGCGGCGCTGTGGGCGTGGCTCTGCCGGTGGTGAAGCCGGGCATTGTCCAGGCTTTCGGCCCCAACTTCCCACTCGCGCGGAGCGTTCCGCCGGCCGAAGACGTACGACTACCACTTTCGGGCTGTGGGATGTGCTTCTTCTTCGTGGGGGCCTGAAATGGAGCTCCGTTTGTCATACAAATTTCTATTGTTGCTTCTGAAATAATATGAATGATTATTTATGAGGTTTGTGATGAAAAGACTGGTGTTACTTTTTTTCTCAGAGGATGCATATGCATCAGAATGTGGAGCTGTTACGTTCTAAATTTCAGTTATATTCATGTCTTAAACATTAACTCTCTCATTCATGAATCGCAATAAAAAATAATTACAAAGAAAAATTATTCACTGTCTGTAATTCAAAAGAACATTCGAAACTGTGGTATCTGTCATTCGCACGTTGCTACCTGCAGCCCTCGTCTTTCTGTGCTCCTTCACGAGAGATGTAGGCTTCCGGGAGAGAACTACAACTGGAAGGAAGTGCCGAAGGTCAGAAAAACTTTCTTAGGAATTTCTTGTTCTGAGCAGTCATCCGTGGGCGGAACTGCAACCTTGATGTGTCTGTTTTATTCAACACCACCTTACTCGTGAACCGGAAGCGAACAAAATGTATTTTGTACGCGTAATTGCTGGTTTCATTTGGCGTATTTAGAATGCGAATAAATATTTGATATAAATTTAACAATAGAAATTGTATTTACTTTATGTTTTCAGCTCATAATTTGTTTACTCGATAATTTAGATAGTTTCTTTCATTAACAAAATATTCTAAAGAAAATTGCGTTTTTTCTGCATAATAATGTAGAGCATTATTTTCTGAATCCTACAGCCACACATTTAAATGTATCGATCAAATTGTGTATATTCTAACACTTTTTATGAATTTGATATTCAATCTTTTTCAGTAGAAACATGTTATTTCATCAACTTTTGTAGGCATTTGATAAATCTAATTTTCTAAAACATAAAAATAACGACGAAACATTCGAGAAATCTTAAAGTAGAAGTAGTTCAAATAAAGTACAGGTTTAATTTTATCGCGATTCTCAATTTGTCTTACAAGTGAGTCTTAAAATTATTTCAGTATGTTTTTGGATGGGGGACCAACCATTCCATGAGCAATAAACAGACTAACCAACAGTGGGGTTCGACGTTCTCATGCCTCTGGTTCTCCACGAAAATTGGGCAGTATATTGGACTGTCTCCAAACATCGTTTGTTGGTAATTTTATTGTGGTCGTCAATAAACTTTAACGTCCTAAAATTTTACGATTTCACGCAAACTTGCCGTCGGTATATTCTTTTGAACCTGAAATGAAATAAATGAAGAATATTTATCTTTTTAGTTCCAGAACGAACAGATAAAATAGATTCACAACATTGTATGTCTTGTTGACCATTTGAAAATATTCACACTAAATAACACTTTATCACATTGCAATAAAAGTAGTACTCAAATTTCAGATAATTTATAAACATTCACACGTATAAAAATATTAGGGATTTTTTGTAAGCTACAGACATATCCTTAGCACGAGAATGTTAAGTAAATGCATAATATCATGGTTCTCAGAATTGCAGATATTTCCCTTATAAAATACAGTGCGAATCTACATATCTCCCATTCACACATTATGAGAAAGAGAACTGGGAATTTTAGCATTTTCAACTCGATAAATCAGGCATTGTATGTAAACCCAATAAAACGAGTTCTACAAATGTGATATCTCGAATTCATAAACAAGTCTCAGGTACCTATTAACCAAACTGGAATGGTAATTTTATTAGCCATAGAGTCGGCAATTTTATTGACCACGTCTTTGGGAGTGTACCATTAGGTCGATACAGCATTTCTCTTAACAATGTTTCTTGATGCATAAAGTCTCGTTTTGCATCGACGCAAGCCTTAAAACGTTCTGACACACTTCTTACATCTGATTCTTTTCTTTATGGTTTTCAAGTTTCCAATCGATGTTTTCCGAAGTGAACTCTTAACCAACCCTTCTACGCATCGTCTCCCGAAAATAGAATGGCATATACGACAGGGTTATCGCCTGACATAAACCAAAAGAAATCTGGAGTAGAACGCGAGCTGAGGTAGAAGCGTGACATGCAACTACGAGTGGTCGTAAAGGGAAGGTCCAACGCTACTGTTGCTATCTACACGTCGACACGCCAGAATTAAACTGGGCGTTTTACGAGACGCAAAAAGGCCCGGTAACAAAAATGTAGCGTGTACGTCGAGTCCGCCCGCTGTAAAGGCGGTTTCCGCGTGGTCCCTAGCTACCGCCGCCGCTGCCTCCACGTTGCGCGGTTGCCGCGGTCATAGCCTCTCCTACTCTCCCACGTCACTGTCACTCTCAACGCGTCACACGTCGTCGTCAGCGGCATCTCCACCATCCCCACCATTTCCATTGCCAATGAACTTATAAAGTCAGCTATAAGTAATCATTTTAATCCATTATTGTGAGAAATTCAATAATGCAATTAAAACGCCAGTAATGTAAATATTATCGGATTCAGATATGTGTCAGAATCATTACATTTCTGTAACTTTTTTGAAAAGAAAAGAAAAGAAAAGAAAAGAACACTGCAGACACTTCCTCCACCACCACCACCACCACCACCACCACCACCACCACCACTACCCCCACCACCACTACCACCACCACCACCACCACCACCACTAACAGTACAACCTGCAATGCCAGAAATGTTGCCGGTCACACCATTGTCATTATAGGAACAATACTGCATTCGCAGAATCCTCTGATCCATCACCACCACTGCCCCCGCCATCTTCATCCAATCACCACTTTTACTACCACTACCATCATCATTCATTACTACCACCACTGCTGTCACTACCATCACATCCATCACCATAACAACACCACACATATCACTTCCATTACCATCATTATCTCTACCACCAACACCCACACCTATCACTTTCCTTACCATTATTATCTACACTACCGTCACCATCACGACCATCACCATCACTAACTCCACCATTGCAGCCGCAGCCGCTACTGCCGCCTCCTCTGTCGCCATTCCGGACACCAGCATCAGAAGCGCCATTATCGCCATCACCACCACCACCATCACCACCATCACCATCACCATCAATAACACTACCATCACAACCGCTGCCGCTACTGCTGCCTCTCCTGCCGCCATTCCGGACACCAGCATCATCACCACAACAACCACCACTACCACCACAACCACCACCACCACCACCACCACCATCACCATCCATAACACCACCATCGCAGCCGCAGCCGCTACTGCCGCCTCCCCTGCCGCCATTCCGCTGACACCAGCATCAGCAGCGCCATTCCCGCCACCAGTACCGTCACCGCCCCTCCCCGCCGCCACCGGTTCCTCGCGGCGCCGCCGCCGCGGCGCGGCGCGGTATGCGCACTCGCGCCGTGAAGCCCATTCCGCGAAGCGGGCGCGCGTTTTTGCGGGGCGCGTTCGCGGTACAAAACGGCCGACGAGAGCGCTGCGGGCGGCGGCCGGGGAGGAGCTGGGTGCGAGGTCGAGGGACGCGCGCCACCGCCGCTTGGGACGATGGAAAATGAGGACGGGCAAAGGAAAGAGAAGACGGAATAAAATTAGATGACTCCAAAGAAGGTAGAATGGCTCTTATGAACTCGTAGGGTGATACGATAGATAAGTAAGAAAGTTTTATGGAGCCTTGTCGGGAAATTGAGAGAGATAAGTCAAGAGATACGCGAGAGACAAGTATGACTGGGAGGATTATCAAATAATAGAGAAAAGAGATAAGGTTTCGTGCGAGGGAATGGTAATATAATGGTTTTTAAATGTATTGTTGCAACCAAGAAAATCATTTATGATGTGTAAATGGTAGAACTAAGAGCAGGATAACATATTTAAAATGAAGCAGGATGATACTAAAATATGGAGAGCATGAATGACGTTCAGAATAATAAATTGAACTTATGAAAGAAAATATTAACCTAGTACTGTTACAGAATAGCACAGACTTTCTCGTACTAGTGAGTTTCCTCAACTTAGTCTAGTCTAGCTTTTCTGTTCTTCCCCATCCTCCTCCCAGCTGCTAGGTATGCCTGTAAAATACATTTCTGGGGTCGTTTTTGAAAAGCTTTGTTTATTAATGCTGAAAATGCATCAATTGAATTTATTTTCACAAAAGTTTTAAGTTTTAGAGAAAATCATTAGAAATAATTTGAATCCCTTAAATTCAATAATGTATTAAACACCAGTAATGTAAATATTATCGACATGAAATATCTTTCAAAAGCATTACATTTCTATCACTTTTTAAAAAGGACCTCAAAACATGTTTTTCCGTTGAAATCTCGAAATTGATTTTCCGCAGCATTACATAAGTTTATTCCTACTACAAATATGACTCTAACGAATGAGAGAAAATAATAGTAGTCATATTGTGAGTCAGTGAGAAAAAATGTCGTACATTTAGTTCAGTTTCCAATTACAGAAAAAAATACGCTGCAAGATGCTTCGGATGGCTCTAAATATGATTACAATACATTCAAGATATTGTAATATCATCTATAAATGTGTTATAAGAGAGTGAGAGGTTAAAAATAACACTTAAAACCAAATCAAATAAATAAAGCAATGAACAGCGTTTCTTTCTCGAGCCTGCAGATTCCTCGTGAACGTTGAACCTTCGCGGTTTTGCACACTCCCTCTTCCGTGGCGGATATTGACCGCACGTTGTCGAACGCGTTGCTATTAATACTTAGTCGTGCATACGTGCAATCCGTTTCTTGCCAGAATAGCCCGCTCATTACACGTCCTCCTGGTTAGCGAGAGGCCGCGGGGGCTCCAAGAAATAAAAGAGCATCAGCAAAATAAAGCGACAGCACGTTCGGCGAACAGGGTCCCAGCCGAGTGCGAGGCGTGGTAGGAAATAATAAAGGAAGAATTGCCTGGGTGCGGAGTCAAGTACCGTCCGACATTCTGCGGTAGGTGGCTGCTACGTGTCAAAGACACCGTTCTGTAACAAGTTTCCGTAGGAGCATTTAAATATTTAATGTAAGGTATCAAAATAAATATGAAAATAAAACAATTATCTTTACAATTTTAAAATGTAATATTAAAATAATGATAATGATAATAGTAATAATAATAATAATAATAATAATAATAATAATAATAATAATAAAAATAAAAATAATAATAATAATAATAATAATAATAATAATAATAATAATAAAAGGCCGGCCCCGTGGCGAAGGCGGTTGCGGCAGCCGTCATCTGCGCCGAAGAGGCTGCAGCTTCGAATCCTGTGCAGGCATGGTCATGTTTGGGATTTTCCCTTCACCTCTCATCATCATCTCATCACCTCAAAATTCACCATTCAAAGCGTAACAGCTTTGTTGCACTGAGATATACAGATTGAAAGCTGATCCCCGTAGGTACACGTTATTCCTGTAGCTTGGTGAGAAGTGGCCGATACGAAATAGTCCGTAAAATAATAATAATAAAAATATAATTTACAACAATTTAAAAAGTTTTAAATATTCTCTATATGTTTTAAAGCCTGAATTAAATTGATTAATTTTCAGAATAGACATTGAAATAAGTATTATTTTCCATTCTTAAAATTTGTTAAAATATATTAGGGGGCCGCAATTGAGTGGGGTCCCGGGCGCGTGCTCACTCTGCCAATGCAATAATCCGCCTTCGGGCTTGTGCAACGTGTAATTTTCGTCTCCCTCTGCGATCGAGCGATATGAAAGCGGGCCGACGATCGTCTGTGGGCGCCGCGGAGCGAGAACTTGTTTCGAGCGCGGCGTTCGCGGGAGGCCGCGTGTCGAGCGGCGGTCGATTCTTGCTTGATCACGCTGACGAGCCTGCGAGGCGTGAAGATGCGCAGGGCACGTATCGTGTGCGCTGACGAGCGCTTTCGTTTCAGACGCGCGGGCGCGTGGAGACGGTGGGCGCTTGATCCCTGCGGAACGCCGCGTGGGGACTCTGTTAAATTTTACGGATTTTAGTGTTTTTGTTGTTTCTATTAGATGAAAACATTTGTGCTTATTATGCCACGATGTATCCTACAATGTTGTATGTAAATACTGTTCAAATCAATCCCATATCAGCATTGAACAGATAGCAAACATTATTTTATAAATAAATATTTTATCTCTTACTTCCGTATTAGTTCAATTACGTCGATACTAAATGCTAATATTTTACTGACTGGTAAAGGTGCCTCTTTGTTTTAAAAACAAATCATGAACTAACATTACCGCAAGAATCGTGATTGAATCCTCAGGATACTAATTGTTTCTTTCAAGAACGAATAAAATAAATTTGTTTTCGCATCTGTCCACAGAAACCCATCCTACAAACCCATCCTACGTTCCTGAGGGACACAAATACTGTATGTTGAATGGAAAACTACTCTCAACATGCCACACAAATGTATACAGCGTACTGAAATGTTGATTATTTTCTTTCGGAGATTAACAATCCTTTCCTAACAATTCCAACACAAGTTTATGAGTTATGGCGACAGTAAGCAATAGCGGCAATAAGTACCTACCCACGTCTACAAAACGGACACAATCGGTCAGCTACTGCGACCCAAACAGATTTCACCAGTACCTCACCGGGATTTTGAGTTATCGTCGCTCTTGTTGCAGCGGTTAGTGAGGCCCATTGTGTGACGTTGGCCGATCACCGGAGGTTGGTAATTTATAGCAATAATAATCGAAGGCAGGAGCACGAGCAGCGAGGTTAGGCAAGGCGCGAGGCTGGGCGGGGTGAGGCGGGGTGGCCCACGCACGGGCGGCAGCGCCCCGCCACGCCCCCACTCGCCGCGCCACGCACCCCACGCGCTCAGCGCCTTTTTTGAGGGGCGGCCGCTGGCGCGTAGGCGGAGGCGTCGGCCCGCCGCTGCCGTCGCCATACCGACGCTATCCAGGGTCTCCGCTGACTCCGCCCTTTCTTCCGTGCCTTTGCACCGGGAGAGGTGGATCAGGGCATCACATGATGTCACTGTCCGTCTGACCGGGAGGTCCTTGATTCGAGTCCAAACGGTACATGATTTTCGACACGTTACTAGCTTGTCAGCTGGGTCGATTCCAGTCACTGTCTGGAGGAGAATTCTAGCGGCCGGCTGATCTGATCGGACGTTTTTCGTAGTTTCTCCTATTAACACCAGGTGAATGCAGGAGCAGTACCCTAACAAACGGGCCAGGGACCGCGCGCGATCTTTCCTACCTCTTCCTTGTCCTATCCTCACCCCTTACACGAACTTACAATAACATGCCGGGAGACCGGTCGGGAGCTTAGAGCTTGTCCCGGCTGGGGCGGTGCCCTACTGGTGAGAGATACCTGGTTGTGGAAAACCCAGTTAGCCGACGGCAGGTCGGCGCCTGATCTCGCCATTTAGCAGGGGAAGAACACCGACACTTCCCGAGGAAGAACATGCAGTACACTTACGGGAGTAATGACCATAGTAGTTGACGTGCCCGGAATCACAATCAATCAATCCGTACCTTTGCTTTTCCCCCACGGCCAGTCCCCGTCTACATGCCGCTCTCCTCTTACTCCCGCCCGTGTCTGCTTCGAGTACCTCCTTGCTCTGCAAGCCCCCCCCCTCTTGCCTCCCTCTCACCACTTCCCTCCCTCTCACCACTCATAACTCCCTCTGCCTTTGCTCTATTCGCTGTATCGTTCGTCACTTCTTTTTTCTCTCCTCTGCTTCCAGAGCGGCTACTGCACCGTGCCCCTGACCACCACTGCCTTACAGTTCTCCGTATACTCCACTCTTTGTAGCAGTTCTGCATACTTTACCCCACTTAGTTTCGTTGCACTCGCGTTCTCCACTTCTCATCCCGCCTTTGTGCTGAGATCTCCCTCCACCACCTCGCTGCCGCCGCCAACGCGTCTCCGCGCGTGGGAAATCGATCCTTCTATCGACTGGGATAGTAATGGGAGGAGTCATGGGTGGAGACGCTCGTGATGGATGGCGCGATAATGCAGGCACATTGAAGACAAATCTCTGTTTCTTAGCTCAGGTTTGCGATTGATGATACGTTATATGATGCTTCATTCCCTTGTACGATGCCTGAGATTACACTTACGCGCGTGCAGATTGCATGCTTGCATGCACGTTATCCCTTTGGACGTTTCCGAACAGAAACACGCATTCACTATTAAGTGGATTTATGTCATAGTGCAAATTGATAACATTATAATTTCGACTGTGAATGGACATTTGTTTTCTGCAATTTTGTTGATTGAAAAATGAAGAGGTAGTGATAACGTTTGAAAAATATAAAAGATAATGTCCTGTAACTATCACTTATATAATGCAAGTAGTTATTGCAAATTGATTAAAATTTTACTGGTTTATTTCATTGGTAAATGATATGTTAATAGTGTGACAGATTTTCGTTGTATGATTGCTGCTACCTACAATTAATCTGAAATCAAACATAACGCCTCCAAGCAACATCTTAAACAAATGTTAACTGGCCCGTAAATGAGAGGATCTGTGTGGTATTACACCGAAAGAAGTTAAAAATTTGTTTTTGATATGAGAAGCAATCACATGAGTGATATGCATGTACTACGGTTTATAGCAAAATTATTTTCGTTAGTTTCCATGTTTTTTACCATCTTGAAGTGATGCGGCAAACAACAGCTTAAAGTACTGCATTGCAGCTTGAAGTGCTGCTTCAAATGTTCATTAAAAGACGGCTGGAACTAGTCATTACTAACCGCTGAAAAGAAACAACGTATAAGATAGGGTACATATAGCCAATGCAAACTCCAAAAACGAAGAAAGAGAATGTGCAAATGAAGTAATGACACGAACGAAGTAACAAATAGAAAAAGGAACATGTTGCTTGGAAGTAATGTAGAAGCAACTCTCGACTTATGGGTGATGATTCAAGCAGTAGCAAGCACGAACAAAAAGGAAGGACACGTTCAAGGGGGAAGCGCCAGATTCTATCGGTAGGTCAGGTTTTCCTCCCTCCCGCTTCCGAAATAATCTCTTTTGGAAACCCGAGAAGGCACAGTTCGACTGCATTCGATCGTTGTTTTGGGAAGTGGAAGGAGGAAATAATTCAGTCAAGTTTCTATGTATTAGTAACGCATAGAGATGTTCTCGCAACAGGAGATAGAAAACATCGAACACCGATGACTGTGGCAGAATTGGGGCCCCCTTTTTCCTGCCCCTTGATGCAGCCCATGGTATAAGTAGAAATCAGTTCCAATACAGTAAGAAAATTAAATACACTAGAATAGGAAGATACCAAACTTTATAGTACTCTATATGATCATTACAACTACACACGCAATACAGTAGTTACTTAATATCTTCATAACTAATAGTGAAAAGGCCATCTTGAAAACACTGATACATCGATGACTTCTACCTTACACTTACCAAAAATAAATAAATAAATAAAAACCGAACGGGATAAAATTTATGTTTTTTTGGTAAGTAGGTAACATGTTTTAGTGAAGTTGACCTCGAGATGAAATGGGGATGCATACGAGTACAGCACAGGGATGGTGATGGCGGTGAGGGTGAGGTCTGCGCACTCGCGCAGGCGACCCCGGAGGGACAGCACGCTGCCAACTCACCCGAAACGGCCGCTCGCTCGCAAAACGCTCGGGATTGGATCCGCCCGCCTGCCCAACATTCCGCTCGTTTATTTTAAAGCCAGACAAATTGTTTCTACACCCGTAAAAACTTCACTGCACGTTTGCCTTATTCTGAGGTTTCTGGAATTCGTAATTGATGGTCAGAAAGTCTGTTGTATTACTGTTTTCAGGAGAGTACTTGAGAATTCGTGCATTTCAGAATACTTTCTAATATAGTTCTAATGAAACAAAAATTTATGAACATCTGTACATTTTTATGTGTAATAAGTGATGTACTTAATCTTCAAAGTAGTATCTAATATACACTTCAACAATACACTGGATAAGCATTTCTTCATCTTCTCCTCTGATATAAGAAAATAATATTTCTCAATATTGCAACTACATTTCTAAAACGAACCATAAAAACGTGTAATATAATTTTAATTGAATGCTCCTCGTAAGTTCGTTTAGGATTCAAAATATAAAATTTAATACTTCACACGGGACTCCGTGATTGCAAAACGAGAGTTCCTACATTTCAGGACCTCAACTTTAAATCCGAATTAACCCCACCTTCCAGCACTGAGTGATAACCGATTCCTCCAATGACTCTGTTCGGTGTAGGAGCGCGGAGGCAAGGCACACGTGCTCGAAAGCGGGAGTGGAGATCCAGTCTGTTTGACGAACGAACGTGTTCCGATGCGTCGCCACTACCGGCGGCGGCGGCGGCGGCGGCGGCGTCCGCCGCTTAACGGTGAGTGAACGATGGGGCTGTCGCAGCCGGTCGCGTCGCGCCGCGCCGCACCTCTGGAAATAGACGCGCGGAGCACAGTTAGGCCAGTGCTCGGCCGCCGCGCCGCGCCGGGGCGAGGCCTTCCTCATCAGACGCGTTGAGCTCTTCGCGTGAATGGGCTGCTAAAAAGTCGCCCGCCCCTGTGAGGAAGGATATCGACATAAAGAACAGAACGCAATAAGTGCACCACTCGAATTCTCTAGGGTTCGCCACTTCTTCTTCTTCTTTTTCTTCTTCTTCTTCTTCTTCTTCTTCATCATCATCTTCATCATCTTCTTCTTTTTATTATTATTATTATTATTATTATTATTATTATTATTATTATTATTATTATTATTATTATTCGCGTATCCACATGTGGTAAACACATTTGTGCACATTTCACTTTCGGAAGTTCATTTGTATTCTATCCTGTCATCAACGTGTGAAATTATGGGGCGAAAAAAGACGTTTCTGTCTTATCTATTAGATGAGGTGATATTCTTGTCAAAAGAAGACGTTTTGAAGTTTGAAACTATCAAACTTAATTGCTTGAAATTCACTGAAACTGTAATTCGGTAATGCATATTCTTTCATGTTCATTACTCTTTTTACCGTTCATGGTTGGAAATTATTTTAATTAGGCGAGTGGAAGGCTGGTTTCCTTTTTTGCGTCTTTATTAGACATACACATTCACTTAATAGACTCTCCCTTGCTAGTCCGCGTCCCGCGACAGTGATACACATCACTGGGAGAAGCCATCCGATCGAGATTACAAAACACGGCGAACGTGGCATCTCGGCGCAGCGACCCGAGGCCGTTCACTAAGACTCTCTGCGGCGACGAGTCAGCTCTCCGGGGTCGGCGCAGATGGCATCGCCCGCCGCCGCGCCGTGCCCCGCTGGCCGGCGGGCGCGCGCTCGCGCTGTGGCAGCCTATCGGCGGCCATCTGCTGCCGGGGTCTCGGGTTCCAGTCCATTTTGCACCGCGCAGGGCGGTCGTGCGCGAGACGGCAGGAAGCAGCGCCGGCATCACGCGGCGGCCACTGGCCCGGAAACGCTGCCGCCGCCGCCGCGCGGCCCCCCGCGCCTCCCCCGCTGCCACCTCCCCGCCGCCCCCGCTACTGTACTGCACTGTGACTGCCAAACGCCACGCCACCGCCACCGCCACCGCCACCGCCACCGCCACCGCCACCGCCACCGCCACCGCCACCGCCACTGTCACTGACATCGCTATCGCTGTCTCCATCACCGCCGCCTCCGCGGTGGCTTCCCAAGTCGCTGTCGCAACTACAAGCACAGCACCCGATATACTCCCTGTTTAAACGTACGGTCTGTTGATGTAAATTGGCTGTTACGGTATCATCCAATCGGAAGTTTGCATTAAACCTGCAGTAGTGAAGTTTCAGCTCCCGATTGAATGACACTGTAACAGCTGATGATCTGTCAAAAGACACTGTAAATAAATCCAAATATAATGTTCATGGAACTATATCGTTCACCTCCAATCACCTCCATCCTCCAGCAGCCAACACTAGTTAACAGTCACTGTAAGCCTCTCTTGTCACCAAATCATCTCCAATCACTGACACCATCAGTTCGTCCAACTTCAAAGTCCTTCTAGTATGAATTCACGAGTTTTCTCTTAAGACTATGTATGTTTCCATGAACTCACTTGGTACTTTTACCGCTTCTTTCAGCAGATTTTCTGCTGCACGTCCTCAAAGAGTCACTACATCCTTGCACTGCTTTTAAATAAAACTACAGAGGTTTTCACTTAAAACCACATTATTCCACGTGCTATCATCATATCAGTTACATAAAAAGTTGCGCAAATTAACGATAATGTGCACATTTACAAGCTCTTCAGAAGCATCTCCCAACACCAGCACTCTCTCATCTAAATAATCTATTTTCTGTCATAAAACACACACTAATCACTTATTTATGCCATTTTCTAATTCATTATTTTAAACGTTTTAAATTTGTAACAAAAGTCACTTTAAAACAGTTAAAGGGCCTAACTCTACTAACCAGTCAAAAACCTTCATGTCCTACCTACATGAAAAAAGGTAATAATTTAATACCTTTTTTTATAATAAATAATTTTTAATAAAATTTTTAATAATTTTTATTTAATTTATTAATTTTAATTTTTAATAAAATAATTTATAATAAAGAATTTTTAATAATAAAACCGTTGTTTTTACTTTAACGTTGACATTGTAATCTGGAATTCAGGTTTTAAATTGCCACGATTTAAAATTAAAAAAATATCCTAAAGGAAGATATTCTTGTGATAAGCGAATTAGATAATGACGAAGTGACACATAATACGTGAGAGCGTAGATTAGATCTGTGAAAGGTACGTTTTAGTTATGTGAGAACACTAGACCGGTTTACATATGCTCCGGTTTAGAAGCGCCAGATAAGAGAAACTACTTATTTTGTAATGGTTATGATGTGGTGTTATTATAATTATTAATATTTTGACAAGATTGTGCTGATGTTGATTTTTTTTTCATTTTGATGAAAACACGTAATGAAATCAACAACGTTAATTACCAATCCAAGTTGTATATTATTTATTTATATTCAAATATTGTTTATGTTATATATTAATTATTAATGTATTTTATGAGAAACATACAATATAAAACTATCAAAATAATTTACTTCTGTGAATGGTAGGATCGCGTTGGCTATCTCCACGTGCGAGTTGGAGGCTAATAATCTTATTCCAGTGAATATTTCAGAATTGATTACATGATTGTTGTGTTGAACAGCGTTCGGATTACCTCGATGATATTTTCTATTTACTTTTCACTGGATAACTTCTTCTGAAAGTTGAAAGGGACGAGAGCAATATCGCCGTGGCACGACCCCGGGATCGCGTCGGCCATCTCCACGTGCGAAGCAGCAGCTGCGTTAACTGGCTGCTCGTGCTGCCCGACGTCCCTCGGAATCCCGGGCGCTGCGCTCGACTGACTGCGCGTCTCGATCGGGAGGCAAAGGCGTCGACGAAGAGGCGCGCGGCGCAGGAACTCGTCTGACCGGGACCATGTGACGGCGGCGGCGGGAGCGGGAGC